>QRDG01001625.1:292549-552261 GCA_012064385.1 Puccinellia tenuiflora
CAACTTAATACTTCTGGGTGACATGTTGGATTGCGATCTCGGGGTGGATTATTAGTCATAGACGCAGTTGGATAACGGTCTATGTATTTTGACGTAATGCCCATATTAGATGAAGCGGTGAACTATATTGTTTTATGATAGCATTGTTATGCGCCCACAATTCTTTCAATTGCCATGCTATAATTTGGTTACCCATCATGTATATCTTTTGGAGAGACACCACTAGTGATCTGTGGACCTCGGTCCTATTTTCCTACATTGTTTACAACCGCTCTAATAGCTTTTCCTCATCATTTTCTCGCTGGTCATATTTCACTCTCATCATATTTTACATCTGCACAATTAATCCTTTGTGTTCGGCAAGCCGGAGAGATTGACAACCTCTCTGTTTCGTTGGGGCAAAGTACTTGTTTGTGATTGTGTGCAGGTCCGCGTTAATCTATAAGCGCCAGAGTAGATTGACACCTCGCTAAGCCTTCTTCAAGTCCTACTGGATCTGATAACCTTGGTTTTATAATCAAGGGAAACTGCTGCTTTGCTACAGCATACCTTACTCTTGGGGTTCCCCAGCGAATGTGTGATCCATGTCATCAGGCAACTTTTTCTGGCGCCGTTGCCGGGGATTTGAAGAAGATTTCTCGAACTACCAAGTTACATGTCAACACGCCATCAACTTTTTCTGGCGCCGTTGCCGGAGGTGACTTGGAAGCTTCAGCTAGGGGAGTTTCACACATCCTTTCACTTTACTTTGTTGTTGTCTTGCTTAGTATATTTTTTGTTAGTCTTGTTTTGCCTTTCGTTTGCTCTAAAATTGAAAAACACAAAAAACATTAAAAATTCCAGCACCTTGTTTAATTCGGTTTTACCTTGTTATCATGGCTAGTTCCACTCCTTTTTCTCCGTCTCCTGAAGTTGAAGTTCGTACTTTAAACAAAGGGGGGAGAAAGTTTGAAAGATGCTTGGTATAGGATTAGTGATTCTCAACACCGTTCCACAAAGAAATATTCAGATACTATTCTTCTTAGAAATTTTTATGTTGGAATCACAAATTGGTATAGTATGTCCTAGACACTTTAGCAGGTGGAAATTTCCTAGGCACTCCCTCGGTTGAGGCTTGCAACATCATTGAAAGTCTGGTCGGGACTCCACCTATTAATGAACCTAAAACTGAAGCCACAATGGAACATGTCATGGAAAGGCTAGACTTCTTAGAGAAAAAGTTGCCAAGCATGAATTGGACAACTGAAATAGATTAAAAAAAACTACTTGATAGTAGCAGCAAGATCGAGGGATCCTTAAAACATATAAATAGAAGAATTAGCAATCTTGAGACCAATAAAGGTAAGGATGATCAAAATTTGGGAATTGGTAAATTGGAAGAAATTATGGATGATGTAGGTGCAACTTTTTCATCATTTAAAATTAAAAAGAAGTAAGTTCCAGCAGGAAGGGGACCTAAATTTACTTATGTCCCCAAGGTTTCTAAACCGAAACCGAACAAGATAAACAAGCTGAGTTCTCCTATTATCATTGAAGAACTTCTCAATGAACCAAATATAGGAGAGACTAAAACTTTAAATCCTGTTTTCGAGAATGTTGAAGTCAAAGAATCAACAAAGAATTCTCTTAGTAGTGCTAGTTCTTCCTCTGAAGATATCCTTGATGATTTTGATCTTCAAGTTGATCCTCATAAAATTTGAATTTGCCCTTTTGCCTAGCTAAAAGGCGTTAAAGAAAAGCGCTTATGGGAGGCAACCCATTTTATTTTTACCTTCTGTTTCTTTTTGGTTTCTTTGAGTTTGGGTGATGTTACCTCTGTAACAACTCCCTTGTATCTTTTTGTTTTGGTTTTTGGTGCCAAGAATAGCCTCTAAAGAGAGTAAGACTAATTGGTGAGTTTGCTGTCCAGAAACAGATTTCGGTTCTTCACTGTTCGAAAATCCAAACAATCAAAGAACGTCATCTATGGCTGCAAATTTCTGACAGCAAGCATCAGGGTTTTGTCTACCTTTCTCTAGTTTTAAGTTTTCTGATTTGAGGTCCAGAAGTGCCCCGAAAAAATTCATCTTTACAGTCTGTTCTGTTTTTGACAGATTTTGTCCTTAGTTTTGCATTGCTTCTTTCACGGGCAAAGTGAAGTTCTTTTTAAGACTAGAGCTTTACTTAGATCTTTGTGACAGTAGCTAATATTTTTAAAAAATAAGTTCATGATATGTGCTTTGGAACTGAAGGAAGATATTGTTTTTGTGGACTAACCCCTCTAATGAAGTTGCTATAAGTTTTGCGTGAAGGAAGTTTTCAAGTATCCAAGTGCGAGGTGATGAAGGAAGATCAAGAAGGGATAAAAGCCTAAGCTTGGGGATGCTCCCCATGGAGTCTCCTCTGAAATATTCAAGAAGTCACAAGCGTCTAAGCTTGGGGATGCCCAAGGCATCCCCTTCTTCATCAACAATCATCGGTTTCTCTCATGGTACTATATTTTTGTTCCTTTACACATTATGTGCTGTTCTTAGAGCGTCAGTTTGTTTTTACTTTCAGTTTGTTTGTGTTTTGTTCTCTGGTCTTTGCAATAAATTGGATCCTTGCATGCTTGTTTGGGAGAGAGACACGCTCCGCTTTTTCGTAAACACTCATGTTCTTCACTTATATGTGTTGAGTGGTTAGCTTTTGTTATTTTTGCTTCTAGCTCTTGTTCAAAGTTGTTAGCTTTTGTAGTTAGGTAGTGCTGCTCTTGTTGTTCACCCTTTTAGTTTTGTTTCAAATAAGTTGATTGGTGTTTGGTTGAGTGGAAATTATCATGTAGGAAGTGTGAAAAGTGCTGCTTAATCTTATAGATCATTGTCTTGAATCTTTGATACTTGTCAATTGTTTAGAGATATGAAGTAGATTAATGCTTAAACTTGTGGATCATCTAGTAAGAATAGATTAGTAAAGAACTGCCGTAAAGCTTTAAAATTGTGGTGCTTGTCCTGCTTGGTAGCTCTCAAAGTCTAGATATTCTTTTTACAAAGAGTTGGTTTGGCTAACAAGTTAGATGGTGTGAAGTCTAGTGGTTATGCGTAATGTATATCTGTAGTCATTCATTGAACCAAGTTGACGTTATGTGTTTGCTTGATATCCTGCTAAGCCCAAAAATTCCGTGTTGTGAGGGAATACTTTTCGTGCATCCAAATCCCTGAGCCAAATATCTTTGCCATTTGTGTCCACCATACCTACCCACATGTGTTATTTCCTTGCCACTCCAAGTAAAATTTTCATGTGCTATCTTTAAAACTTTCAAAATTCTCCTTTTTTGTGCCTCTGTTTTTAAGCTCATGAGGAAGCAGTAGGAAGCTAGATATAACCTGTGACAAGTAAGGTCATTTCCCCCCTTTCACTCGGTGAGAATGGAATACGTCCTCACTTGAATTTGCCGAGAGCGGCTTAAGCAAAATATAAATATAACCCACCATTCTCCTCCGCACAGTGTAAAGCTGAGAAATCAGTCAAACATTGGTTAGTGGTGAAACAGAGAAGAATGAGAGTGACCTCATTCCTCTAAGTACCAGCCGGTCTCAAAAGTCTAAAAGTCTTGCTTGAAATGGGGGACTAGCTAGTTTCTTTACTGTGAAGTCGTTGACGAAAGCATGCATATCTCAAAATTATTTTACTTCTGAAAAAAAAAGCTCTAGCACATGATTAATCCCTGCTTCCCTCTGCGAAGGGCCTTTCTTTTACTTTTATGTTGAGTCAGTCTTCCTCTTCCTTCTTTACCCCTCAAGCAATCACTTGGTGTCAACTTTTGATGTAGGGCTAGGCCCGATCTTCACGGATTTGAGGGGAAAACGGGGATGAACACGAAGAACACGAGGGGAAACGAGGGAGATTCGTGGGCAAAACACAAGGATAACTAGCAAATCCTGCTAAGATCTACACCCAACAACAAACCCTCAAAAAGGCAGCCTTTGGATCGAAGAATCAAAGCCAAACTTACTCTTGTTGAAACCGATTGCTCTTACCGGCCGGTCCACCGATCCAATAGAATCACCGCAGTGAAAGATTGGTTTGCACTACTAGAGACACCGCAGTGAAAGAGTAGCAACAACAAGATCTACCTCAACGAGGCACCCTAGCTACGAGGGAGGAGGAGCATAGCTCTCACAAGTCTCAGATTCAGTCTGCCCCGAAATGGGGAAAGTGGAAGGCTATTTATAGTCTATTACAAAACGGGCTGGAAAGGCGGGGAACCGGCCTGGGGGCCGGCCTAGGCCGGCCTGGGGGCCGGCGGGTTCTGCCGGGTGGCCGGCCTGGGAACCGGCCTAGGCCGGCCTGTGGGCCGGCAGGCGCCTGGGGCTGCGGCTGGCGCAGGTGGAGTTCCGGCCTGGGGGCCGGCCTGGGCCGGCCTGGGGGCCGGTGGCTTCTGGAGGGTGGCCGGCCTGGAGACCGGCCTGGGCCGGCGGTCTCGGCAGGGTGGCCGGCCTGGGGTCCGGCCTAGGCCGGCTGGGAGGCTGGCCAGCTCTGGAGGGGTGCCGGCCTGGAGGCCGGCCTAGGCCGGCCTGGAGGCCGGTCCAGCAGTCTTCGCCTCCTTCTTCTTCTTCTTGCCCATCTTCTTGGAGTTCCTCTTGGCCATCTTCTTGACTCCATTGTGGGTCATCCTCCGGGTGGATCCTGAGTATGCATAAGGTAGTGGCATGAGGTAGCAAGCAATTCAAAGGAAGGTCAAGATCACACATCGAGAGGAGCGAGGTCACCTTTTCATGAAGAGCCTTGACTCTTGACCTTGTCATTGGGCCATTTGGCATGGTGTCCATGGTGTTGTCCACATGTGGGGCTACATCATCTCCCCCCCCCTTCGGAAAGATTCGTCTTCGACTCGTCATCTTCTTGAACGGTTGCATCTCCGTGGAAAGGGGATAGGTCGGCGACGTTGAACGTGTCATGCACCAAGTACTTTGAGGTTGGTATGTCGATCTTGTATGCGTTGTCGTTGATGCGCTTGAGCACTCTGAAAGGTCCGTCACCGCGAGGAGCAAGCTTGGATTTCCGTTCATCCGGAAAACGGTCCTTGCGGAGGTGTAACCACACAAGGTCTCCTTCTTCGAATACCATGGGCCTCTTCAACTTGTTGATCTTGGTGGCTTGGCGCTTTGTGTGCTCCTCGAGAGTTGCTCGTGTTGACTCATGTAATGTCTTCATGTAGTCGGCTCTTTTGTCGACGTCCATGTCGGTGCGCTCGTGTAGCGGAAGTGGTAGGATGTCTAGGGCGGTGTTGGGGTTGAACCCATAGACAACCTCAAACGGGCTTCGCTTAGTCGCCCGGTGGGAGGCATGGTTGTAGGCGAACTCGGCGTGCGGTATGCATTCCTCCCAACCCTTGATGTTTGGCTTGATTAATGCGCGAAGGAGAGTTGATAAGCTTCGATTCACCACCTCGGTTTGGCCGTCGGTTTGTGGGTGGTAAGCGGTGGAGAAGAGGAGCTTGACTCCTAGCTTTGCCATCAATGCCTTCCAAAAGTAGCTTGTGAACTTGACATCGCGATCCGAAACAATGGTCTTCGGCACTCCATGTAGACGAACGATTTCCCTAAAGAACAAAGTTGCAATGTGTGAAGCATCGTTGGTCTTATTGCAAGGAATAAAGTGTGCCATTTTAGAGAAGCGATCGACAACAACAAATATTGAATCTTTGCCATTCTTTGTGCGAGGTAATCCTAAGACGAAATCCATGCTAATGTCGGACCAAGGTGTGTGTGGTATTGGTAAAGGCATATAAAGGCCATGAGAGTTCAACGTGGACTTAGCTTTGAGGCAAGTTGGGCAACGGCGCACCAAGCGCTCCACATCACGCGTCATCCGTGGCCAAAAGTAGTGTGTAGATAGCATGGCGAGTGTCTTGTCACGTCCAAAGTGTCCCATGAGTCCTCCACTATGTGATTCCTGTAGAAGCAACAAACGGAGCGAGGACTCGGGAATGCATAGTTTGTTAGCCTTAAACAAGAAACCCTTGTGCAAGTAGAAATCATCGCAACCTTTGTCAATTGTGCACTTGGTAAAGATAGGACCAAAGAAAGAATCGGAAGCATAGAGTTCTTTAAGGTCATCAAGACCCAAAACATTGATTTCAAGTTGGGTGAGTAAGATCATCTTGCGGGAAAGAGCATCCGCAACTATATTGTCCTTGCCTTTTTTGTACTTCACCACATAGGGAAAAGACTCGATGAATTCAACCCATTTGGCATGCCTTTTGTTCAAATTGGCTTGGGTTTTCAAATATTTCAAAGATTCATGATCGGAATGGATAACAAACTCTTTGGGCCAAAGGTAGTGTTGCCACACTTCCAAAACACGTACTAAGGCATAGAGTTCCTTGTCGTAGATTGGGTAGTTTAGGCGAGCACCATCAAGTTTTTCGCTATAATAGGCAACGGGACGGCCACATTGCATGAGGACGCCACCGATGCCAAGGCCACTAGCGTCACACTCAAGTTCGAAAGTTTTGGAGAAATCCGGTAAAGCAAGTAAAGGAGCTTCGGTCAATCTCTTCTTGAGTTCATTGAAAGCCGATTCTTGAGCATTGCCCCAAATGAAGGGTACATTCTTTTTGGTAAGCTCATTCAAGGGGCAAGCAATTGTGCTAAAATCTTTCACAAAGCGACGATAAAACCCAAACAAACCAAGAGCACTACGAAGTTGAGCAAGATTAGTTGGCGGTGGCCAATTTGTGATTGCCTCAACCTTAGAGGTGTCAACTTCAATCCCTTTTGAAGAAACCACATAACCCAAGAATACAAGCTTGTCGGTGCAAAAGGTGCATTTCTTGAGATTGGCAAAAAGCGAAGCATTACGAAGGGCCAACAAAACTTGCTTCACATGGTCGACATGTTCATGCAAGGATTTGCTATAAACAAGGATATCATCAAAGTAGACAACCACAAACTTGCCAATGAAAGTCCGCAAGACGTGATTCATAAGACGCATAAATGTTGAAGGAGCATTTGAAAGACCAAAGGGCATGACAAGCCACTCATAAAGACCAAGTTTTGTTTTAAATGCGGTTTTCCATTCATCTCCTTCATGCATACGGATTTGGTGATAGCCACTTTTTAAATCAATTTTGGAGAAGATAGTGGCACCACTAAGCTCATCTAGCATGTCATCAAGTCGTGGGATAGGATGTCGATACCTCACCGTGATATTGTTGATGGGACGGCAATCCATGCACATTCGGAGTGTGTCGTCTTGCTTGGGGACGAGGATGACCGGAACGGCGCACGGACTCAAGCTTTCACGAACATGTCCCTTGGCGAGGAGTTCTTGAATTTGGCGCTCGATCTCCTTTGTCTCCTCCGGGTTGGTGCGGTATGGCGCTCTATTGGGTAGAGGGGCGCCGGGAATGAGGTCGATGCGATGCTCGATTCCACGTAGAGGAGGGAGTCCTTGAGGTAGCTCATCCGGAAAGACATCTTTGAATTCCTGCAAAATAGACAACATAGACGGAGGAACTTGGGTTAAGTCGTTAGTTTCTTTGCCATCTCCTTTGCATAAGAGCACGAAGTGGAAAGTGGATGGGTTTGCTCTCACTTCCCTCATCTCACTTTTGGTGGCTAACAAGACTACGCCGGGACTCACTCTTTTCCCTTTCTCACTCATATTTGGCTTGTGGCTCTCACTCACGTGAATGTGGTTCGCTCTCTCACCACTCAACTCACTAGGGGATTGTTTTTCTTGCGCTCGTACAATTGTCTTGGCATTGTCGGCGATGATTTGGCTCGGAGTCATTGGGCGGAGCACTAGGATCTTATTGTTCCATTTGAAGCTATAGTAGTTGGTGCGCCCATCATGAGTAGCGGCCTTGTCAAATTGCCAAGGGCGGCCAAGAAGTAAGTGGCAAACCGACATTGGTACCACATCACAATCCACCGTGTCCTCGTAAGAGCCAATCTTGAAGGATACTTGAACCGTGTGTTGGATCCTCACGGTGCCGGAGTCACTAAGCCATTGCACATGGTAAGGATTGGGGTGCTTCTTGTATGTCAAGTTGAGTTTCTCACATAGCTCCTTGCTTGCCAAGTTGTGACAACTCCCACCATCAATGATTACCTTGATTGATTTGCCGTTGATGCCGGCCTTGGTTTGGAACAAGTTGCATCTTTGAGCGTCATCACCTTGGTTGATTGTCGTCAAGACTCGAGTGACAACTAGAGTGGGGTTGGGGTCACCATCACAATAGATGTAGTCATCGTCTTCATCCAAGCTTTGCATCGTGGCCACCTTGTTCAATGCGTGGTACTCATCTTCACTCATGGACTCATAGTCTCCATTTTCATTGACTATCATCACCTTCTTGTTGGTGCATTCAAATGACTTGTGCCCTTGACCTCCACACTTGTAGCAAGTGATATATGACTTGACGGCTTGTGGTGAGGGCGTCGTCTTCTTGGAAGTGGTAGTGGGTTGCGGTGTAGAACTTTTGGCATTGCCTTGGGCTTGGACTTGAGTCATGGGTTGTGTTGATGATGAAGCTCTAGTGGCGAAGAAGGACTTGGCCTTGACATACTTGAGCTCTTCGGCGACTTGGCGCTCGGCCTTCATGGCTTGATGAACTAGCTCAACAAGGTTCTCATAAGGTTGGAATTCCACTATCTTCTTGATGGGGTACGTGAGGCCGTTCAAGAAGCGTGCCATTGATTGTTCCTCGGACTCTACAATGTGTGCACGGGAGAGAGTGGACTCCATCTCCTTGTAGTACTCGTCGACCGTCTTGAGACCTTGCTTGAGTTCTTGTAGCTTCTTGTACAAATCGCGTGCATAATGATGTGGCACAAAGCGCTTGTGCATTTCCTTCTTCATGTCATTCCATGTGTCTATTGGGTCTTCAAAGGATGCTTGGAGTTGTTCCCACCATAGTTGCGCATAGCCTTCAAACTCGAGGGATGCGAGGTCAACTCGTTTGTCTTGCGGCACCTTGTAGACTCGAAATAGCTTGGAGACCTTGGATTCCCATGCTATGTAGTCCTCCGGGTCGTTGGTGTCGTGGAACTTAGGAATGACGAGCTTGGGAGGATTGAAGCGGTTCTTGTGATCATCCTCATCATCATCATCATGGTGGCGATGGCGGTCTCGGTGACGATGCCTTGGATGGTGGTGTGGAACATAATCCTCGTCATCTTCAATATCAACATGATTGTCGGCCAATGGCACTCGGCGTGCTCGGTGTGGAGGGAGATCATGACGATGATGTCGATTGTCCTCATGGCGGTGTGGGGGATCCAAATTAACATTTGGAATTGGAATTTCTTGTCGATGGCGATCTTGATGTTGATGATGGTGTACGATCGCCTGGGGGTGCGGCTCTTCTTGACGATGTTGGTCTTGGTGTTGTTGAGGATCCATGTTCACTTGTTGATTAGGTATCTCTTGGCGATGGCGCTCTTGGCGATGGCGATGCCCTTGATCATTCTCACTCCGTGCGTGGCTTCTTGCGGTGGAGTGGCGAGAGCTTCGCGAACTTGACCTTGAAGAGTGTCGACGATCTCGTTCGAGGAGCTCTTGGATTTGAGCGAAGCGCTCATTGTTTTCACATTGAGCGGCTTGATGGCGCTCCTCATACCGACGGAAGTTGTCGTCAATGTACCGCCTAAGGGCCTCCGCTTGTTTGCCGAAGTCGACGTCTTGTTCTTCCCTAGCCATGAGAAGCAAACACAAGTGATATGTGGAATATGTGGTGGCTAAAAACCGCTCTTACCTTTGGTTGATAATATTGGACAAGTGGGCTTGCCGTCCGAGACAATGGTGTCACAAGAGTAAAAGTGTTTGATTAGCAATCCAAAAGCGACCCACACACACACTTATGAGGAGCTTGGGTATGGTAAAGTGGCAAGAAATCGAAACGAAACCAACGAAAAGGCTATTGCAAGAAGTGGAGGATAACCACAAAGACCACGAAACAAAAGAGACTAACCACACTATCCGAGAAACAAAAGAGACTCACACGTGGAGACAAACGTGGATGGTGCGACTATAGGGAGGAGCAACTTGGACCTAACGAAGACTATGCTCGTGCCGCACCACCTCTCGAAGGACAACTAGCTCAAGTGTATGTGAAGGAGCACCCGATTTGCACAAGTGTACCCGTTTATCTATTGGTAATTGGAGCTTGAGGATAAGTAGGATTACGGCTCGGCTTTTCTCTTTTTTTTTTTGAATCTTTTCTATTTCTCTTTTGCTTTTATGCTTTTGCCCGAGCCGAGTCCGCTACAACTAGATGCTCACAAGATGATGATATGGTTACTTGGTGTCACACAAGTGCAATGCTCACACTATGAAGAGCTAGCTCCTAGGAAAAAGTTTCGCGAAATGGAAAGGGATGTGTCGGAAGCTATACCTTTGATGTCGTCGAGGTAGCGATGAAGCGACACGAAGATGAAATCGGTGAATAGTCGTGCGGCGGTAGCACCGGCCGAACGGGCGGTAAGACCGATTGCGGGCGGTAGTAACGGCCGTTCGGACGGTAGTACCGCCGGCGACGAATTGCGCGGCACGCTTGGGCTTGGAGCGGAAAAGGCCTCCGGAAAACACCAACGGAAAGTGGGGAAAAGGTCTTAAGCACGAGATCCGTGGATCAAAACCACAAATCGCTCACCAAATCGAAAGATCGAACGAAATCCATATGGGCTATTTTTTGGAATTTTCGAAATTGGTATGGGAAAGAAAAATTTTGGTGGAAAATGGCTAATAACGGTGGAAACACGATCCAAATCCGTGGAAACCCTTGCTCTTGATACCAAATGATGTAGGGCTAGGCCCGATCTTCACGGATTTGAGGGGAAAACGGGGATGAACACGAAGAACACGAGGGGAAACGAGGGAGATTCGTGGGCAAAACACAAGGATAACTAGCAAATCCTGCTAAGATCTACACCCAACAACAAACCCTCAAAAAGGCAGCCTTTGGATCGAAGAATCAAAGCCAAACTTACTCTTGTTGAAACCGATTGCTCTTACCGGCCGGTCCACCGATCCAATAGAATCACCGCAGTGAAAGATTGGTTTGCACTACTAGAGACACCGCAGTGAAAGAGTAGCAACAACAAGATCTACCTCAACGAGGCACCCTAGCTACGAGGGAGGAGGAGCATAGCTCTCACAAGTCTCAGATTCAGTCTGCCCCGAAATGGGGAAAGTGGAAGGCTATTTATAGTCTATTACAAAACGGGCTGGAAAGGCGGGGAACCGGCCTGGGGGCCGGCCTAGGCCGGCCTGGGGGCCGGCGGGTTCTGCCGGGTGGCCGGCCTGGGAACCGGCCTAGGCCGGCCTGTGGGCCGGCAGGCGCCTGGGGCTGCGGCTGGCGCAGGTGGAGTTCCGGCCTGGGGGCCGGCCTGGGCCGGCCTGGGGGCCGGTGGCTTCTGGAGGGTGGCCGGCCTGGAGACCGGCCTGGGCCGGCTGGGAGGCCGGCGGTCTCGGCAGGGTGGCCGGCCTGGGGTCCGGCCTAGGCCGGCTGGGAGGCTGGCCAGCTCTGGAGGGGTGCCGGCCTGGAGGCCGGTCCAGCAGTCTTCGCCTCCTTCTTCTTCTTCTTGCCCATCTTCTTGGAGTTCCTCTTGGCCATCTTCTTGACTCCATTGTGGGTCATCCTCCGGGTGGATCTTGAGTATGCATAAGGTAGTGGCATGAGGTAGCAAGCAATTCAAAGGAAGGTCAAGATCACACATCGAGAGGAGCGAGGTCACCTTTTCATGAAGAGCCTTGACTCTTGACCTTGTCATTGGGCCATTTGGCATGGTGTCCATGGTGTTGTCCACGTGTGGGGCTACATCAACTTTGATTCAAGTTTTTCTTCAAGTTATCTTTATGTCTAACTGTGAAAACTTTGTATTGACTTTATCTTGAGATAAATATGTTGCAAGTTGAAGCTTTTTGCTGAAAACTTAAATCTTCCTTTGTGTTGGCCAAACTCCTTTGCTGAAATAATATTGCTTTGTGAGATATCTATCATTGTCAAGTGTTATACTTTTAAATCTCCAAAGTACTCTTTTCTAGTTAATTCTTGTTTAGATGTTACACCTGGTTAATCATTGTTTATTTCATTCAATGAACATTGTTTTGGATCAATGCATTCAGTTCATATGTTTTACTTGATTACTTGATCAATATTGTGTTGGTAGCATGTCACTTAAAAAAATTATTCTGTTATCATTTACCTACTCGAGGACGAGCAGGAATTAAGCTTGGGGATGCTTGATTATATGTCAGTGCAACATGTTTTTATAATGTTTTTATATCATTTTGGCATAATTTATGGAACTAACCTACTAACAAGATGCCGACTGCCAGTTCCTGTTTGCTGCTGTCTTTTTGTTTCAGAAAATTTGTTCGGGGAAGTTTCTCGGAATCAGTTGGAAATTTACGTGAATTATTTTCACAAGAAAACAATGACAGAGCCAGGAGGACGCCTGTAGGGGGGCCCAACAGGGACCAGATGCCCCCAGGTGCGGCCCACACCTTTGGCCGCGCCTGGGCCCCACCTGGTGCCCTCCGGTGTCGTCTTGAGTTGCCCCTTCGCCTATAAATTCGTCTTCGACCCGAAAAACCCTAAGTACCCGATCATATTTTTCAGAAGACGTCTGAGGCCGCCGCCATCGCCAACCCTAGTTCGGGAGGGGTTCTGCATCTCTTCCCGGCACCCTGCCGGAGAGGGGAATCGTCACCGGAGGCATCTACACCACCATGCCTGCCTCCGGAGTGATGCGTGAGTAGTCCACCACGGGACTACGGGTCCATAGCAGTAGCTAGATGGTTGTCTCTCCTCCTTGTACTCCATTGCTTAGATCTTGTGAGCTGCCTATCATGATCAAGATCATATTATTTGTAACTGCTACATTATTGTGTTTGCATGGATCCGATTAATTGTGGAAATCATTACTTTTGTTCATCTATGTGTTATGTTTTATCTATGATCTTGCATGCTCTCCGATGCTAGTGGATGCTTTGGCCAAGTAATTGTTAGTGTCTTCAGAGAGGGTATTTATGCTAGATAGTGGGTTCATGCCTCTTTTTGTATGAGCTCGGGTTGACAGAAACGATCAAGACTAGAAATGTGATGTTGCCACTAGGGAGAAAACATCCGTGTGATTTCCTTGTGTTATTTACATTGCTTACATTATGCACTTTGCTTATTGCAATGATCTGTTGCTTGTAACTTAATACTTCTGGGTGACCTGCTGGATAGCGATCCCGGGGTGGATTATTAGTCATAGACGCAGTTGGATAACGGTCTATGTATTTTGTCGTAATGCCCATATTAGATGAAGCGGTGAACTGTATTGTTTTATGATAGCATTGTTATGCGCCCACAATTCTGTCAATTGCCATGCTGTAATTTGTTTACCCATCATGTATATCTTTTGGAGAGACACCACTAGTGATCTGTGGACCCCGGTCCTATTTTCCTACATTGTTTACAACCGTTCTAATAGCTTTTCATCGTCATTTGCTCGCTGGTCATATTTCGCTCTCATCATATTTTACATCTGCACAATTAATCCTTTGTGTTCGGCAAGCCGGAGAGATTGACAACCTCTCTGTTTCGTTGGGGCAAAGTACTTGTTTGTGATTGTGTGCAGGTCCACGTTAATCTATAAGCGCCAGAGTAGATTGACACCTCGCTAAGACTTCTCCAAGTCCTACTAGATCTGACAACCTTGGTTTTGCAATCAAGGGAAACTGCTGCTTTGCTGCATCATACCTTCCTCTTGGGGTTCCCCAGCGAACGTGTGATCCACGTCATCAACGTGCATATGTGACACCGGCGTTTGTATCAGCGTGGTTCGCCGTGCTCTTGGGATGGCGGCGGCAAGACGAGGGGCGACGAGGAATGCTCCATGAGGATGTCGACGTTACGGCGGCGACAATATGGTAGCTGATGCAGAGAATCTGGTGGGTGCATTCGAAAAATCCGGCGACTGTGTCCGGATAATGTGGTAGCTGATGCAAAGAACCCGAGGGGTGCATTCGAGATATCTGGTATATGTATTCAAAAAATCTAGCGACTGTGCCCAAACAATGTGGTAGCTGATGCAGAGAACCTGGCGGGTGTATTCAAAAAATCCGGCGACTGTGTCCGGACAATATGGTAGCTGATGCAGAGAACCTAGTGGGTGCATTTGAAAAATCCGGCGACTGTGTCCGGACAATATGGTAGCTGATCGCAAAAAACCTGGCAAGTACATTCGAAAAATCCGGCGACTGTGTCCGGACAATGTGGTAGCTGATCGCAGAGAACCTGGCGGGTACATTCGAAAAATCTGACGAATGTGGCCAGACAATGTGGTAGCTGATGCAAAAAACCTGGCGGGTGCATTCGAGATATTTGGTAATTGTATCCGATAAATTTAGTAGCTGAAACGTAGAACCTGGCATGTGCATTCATAAAATCTGGCGTTTGTGCCCAAACAATATGGTAGTTGAACCGAAAAATCTGGTGGTCGCATTTGAAATATCTGATCCTTTTATCTGTTTTTTTGCGAACTAGTATAGTGCTAAAAATCTGGTACTAGTGTAGTACTAATTTTTTTGGTAGCTTTATCTAAACTTGTAAATACTAGTAACAACCTTTTTGGTACTACACTAGTGCAGCTACTAGATTTTTGAGTTACCGGGTATGCACAGAGCAGTTTCACATGTTAGAATTAAATCCGCTAGGAAAAAAGAAAAGGAAAGATGGTGTCTATAGGTCCAAAATAAATAGCCCAACAGATCATGTTGTCATGTCGTGAACGAACAGAAACGCAAAGCCAGCGAGGCGCCGCACGGTACGACCCAGCGTAATCGTGTGGCAGGAATAGGATAAGAGAGATGAGGTCGAGGCGAGCCACGCTCGTTGCGTTTTCACGAATCTTAGCGCGCCGCCGCACGCGAGAGAGTTGTGTGCGGCGCCTCTTAATAGGTTAGGTATAATCTGGTGATTAGAACAAATTAATCGGGTGACTAGGACAAATTAATCTTGTAATTAGGGTGGAGTGCTTTTTCTTGACATCTGTGTAGAAAATTTGACAATTTGCTAGCACTGGGAATAAGCTACTCCCTCCGTCTCAAAATATAAAATGATTTAACATTTATCTTTCCATCCGTATCTAGACATGTTTTAGTGCAAGGTTCAAATATCCATATACGGATGGAAAGAAAAGTGATAAAACATCTTATATTTTGATACGGAGGGAGTAGATGTTTTTGAAAGCCCGAGATAACCATATCAAAAGAAAATCTGACAAGTAGTGCCAAGCATGGTAAACAAGAGCAAGCAAACCAAATATCATGTTGCAAATAATGTGAGAGCATATATAAGTCTAAAAAGACGTTAATAGCATATCACATTGTTGCCCACAATAGCTAGCTGGGGCAGCTAGTAGCTAGGAGTACTAGGTAGCTGTATCTAGGAATAGTTTATTAACCGATTTTAGTTTGATACCTACGGGCCTGCTCATACGCATGTTGCTTTTGGCGCGCTATGAAATGAATCGAGTACAACGAATACGTCATGTATAAGTGCACATTGGTTTCGCAGGCCACGCTCGGTCGTCTGGATGTGCTTAGCGCGTTCTTAGGAGCCGCCGCACGAGAGAGCTGTACGTGCGGTGCCGCTATATAGCACGGCCTATAAATCAAACGTTCTGGCCTGTGGATCGACGTAGAATCTTGGAAATTCCATTGCCATCATATGACATGGATGATTTTGTCGCTTGGAGCTTTACAAAGTCAGGTACATTTTCTGTCCGTACAGCCTACCATGCTGAATGGGAAGTTCAGTTTGGTCGCAAACTCGGGAATGATTATGGGGTTGGCTCCATCAATCCACACCCTATGTGGGACAAGATCTGGAAACTGAAAGTACCTGCAAAAGTGAAGATTTTCTTGTGGCGCACTATGCAAGATACAGTTCCATGTCGATCGGTTTTAGCTAATCGGCATGTCAGAGTCAACCCCCAATGCCCAGTATGCTAGGGAGGTGCAGAAGATGTGAAGCATTTGTTGTTCCTATGCCCTCGAGCAAAGCACGTATGGAGAGAACTTGGGCCGGACATGCAAATTCGAAAAGCATGTGAGGTTGACCGAGCAGGTCAGGCAGTAATACAAACATTGCTATGTGAGACTGAGGTGCCATCATTGGTACTTGGACAATCAATCACAACTAAACTCTTTGCTGTTGCGTGTTGGTATTTATGGTGGGAGAGGAGACAACATGTCCAAGGAAAGAAGGTAGAGACTCCTGGCAGATCTGCGATGGCGATTGCAGCCCTAACAGCTAATTTCAAAGCTGCGCATTCAGCCGAGCCGAAGGAAAAGATTGGAGGATGGTCCAAGCCACCCTCTAATCATGTTAAGGTTAATGTAGACGCTTCCTTTGACGCAGATTCCTTAAGAGGAACTACAGGAGTGATCCGTGATGCCAATGGAAAATTCGTTGCGGTGTGCAATCACAAATTGGACTTTGTCCAAGATGTTCTGACAGCGGAAGCCCATGAGCTGAAGAGAGGATTATTACTCATCCAATCACTGCGATGTAACCGAGTCATCTTTGCGTCAGACAGTATGGATGTGGTTGAAACTATGATTAATGGTGCGCACTCGCACGGTGTAGCACGGTGTAGCGGCGGCAATCTTTTATGACTGTTATCACTTGTCCACGGAATTTGTGAAGATCGAGTTTGTCCATGAACCAAGGGAACCTTTTATGACTGTTATCACTTGTCCACGGAATTTGTGGATCGAGTTTGTCCATGAACCAAGGGAACGTAACATAGTAGCACATGAACTGGCCAGTTTAGCAAAATTCTCGAACCAATCAGTTTGGTTGGATGATCCACCACCAAGCTTAATACCCCTAATAGTTTCTGATGTAACATTGTTTGATATATAATAAAGAGGTTTCGAGTTGTCAAAAAAAAAACAATTCGGGGGAAAAAAGACAATTGCAGCCAAACCTTCGTATATGTCTGTCATGTCGCTTAACATCCTACAGCCACCATAGTGTACTTGGACTGATTACACGAATTCAAGCGCAGCAGGTTGTCACTTCTTTTAACCCTCTTCCCAGTCAATTTCATCTTCTTCGCCGCCAGATTCTGGAGCCTCAGCGTTCAAATCTACAAACTTATAGGGCTCGGATGTACTCCCTAAATGAGTTTAAACATGTCAGACCAAGTAGTTGATATACAAACAACAAATTTCTGAAAACATACAGATGTATGCTAACGCGTTGAGATTTCAGAAATATTATCCAACATATGAACCTTTAATTCAAATGTTTACAAAGTAAACACTACCTAGGTAGGAATCAATATGGATACGAAAATTCCCCAAACAGGTAATAAAATGTTTCACAGTAAACATAAGGAGTATTTCTGTTTGTTAAGAAAAGGCTTTGACTAACAATTACTCTATTAATATGTGATACAAAATCACAATCATAAGTATTTTTTATATGAATATATTGGCATCAATTTCATGTGACATAAAGAACATATTGGATATCTACTTTTTTGTCAAAGTCTTAATCAATCAAAATACGGCTTACAGTTTAGGAGAGAGGGGGTAACAATTAAATTTTAAAATCCTAGGACCAATATGGCATCCCTAGAAAAAGACTCATTATATGAGCAAACAACTGGACAGCGTCAGGCTGTCAGATTCAAGAAAAAATCAAGCTATTAGATGCTAACTGAACGGTGCCTGATGTCAGCATCGAGATATCAAAAACACGGTACAGCCCCTATCGAAGCATTTTGTTGTCACCTTTTAAGACATCAAGATGACCATGTTCAGCCTCTAAGAGAACTTGGATTGCCAAACTCAGGTAATAGTTAATTCATCAGTTTATATAAAAATTAATGCAGATGAGCAATGCAGTTCAATTGACACATCTATTCCACACCAATACATAAAGCACAAGTTGGGTGTATACTTTCAATCCCAATTGTCTAAAAATATTGGTTCCGATTTCATAATCCTCTTCCGGTGGTGTGCACAAAGTTAGACCCACCCCTTACACTAATTACGCAATTAATCACCTAACTACATTTTCCACCTTTTCCTTTCATTTTTCTCTGATCCACACTCCACAAGTGTACCTATTCTTATCCTGCAGCATCAATTCATACAACGCCTCCATATGCTTTTTCATCTTTTCATTTGAATGCTACCACTTGCAGATTCAATGGGTCTGCCTTCAAGGTTCAGATGACAACTCCAATTTCTTTTGTTTACTATTTGGTTTTTTGAGCCAATTATGGCCAACCTTGTTGCGAATTTTACATGTCCAAGCGCTTTAGTCCAATGTTCAATGCTTACATTACGACAATTACATGTATGTGCGGCCTAATTTACATGTATGTGCGGCCTAATTTACATTCGTCAGCACATGCATGCACACACATGATTGCTGGTATGGAAGGACTCAGTTTGCTATCACTACAAGCATACGTGTAGATTAAATTATATTTGGACGCAAAACAAAAGGACAAGATACCTGCATGTTCTTGCTCTTCCCATTCAACACCCTCATCCTCAATGTCCACATCTTCACGTTTTGTTTTCATGCCCAGCTGCCGCTCAGAATGAGTTTCAGAAGAAAATGTCTGGCCTTCCTGCTGCATTCTCTTGGCATCTTCTTCTTCCTGTCTTTTCTTGAGGGCCTCGTAATAGGCCTTAATGTATTCATCCTGCACAGTTAAAATATTTGTTTTTTAGGAATAAGATTCAAAGATGATTAATATGAGACCATTTTTAATAGTAAATACATTGTATGTTCAATACTAAGCTGGCTGACCTGTATACTCTTCTCATCTTCTTTTGGGTCCTGTTTTTTTTCATCCTTGCCTTCTGATTTTTCATCTCCATTTGATGCGTTACTGGTCTCTCCTCTTTGTTCTTTTGTAAGATTCATCCCTTCTTTGACCATCCATGGAGGTAAGACTTTTAGATCTGAACCATTTCTGCCAGATTCAGCACCTTCTTTTGTACCAGAACCAGCGAATTCAACATCAACCTGAAAATCCAAATAACCCAATTGATCAAGCAAAATATGGTCGAAAGAAAGTAGGACCGGCTATAAGTTATACGAGCTAGGGGTACATGTGACAGCATATTAAAACATAGATAAACAATTATGAAGTGTGTGGCTATATGATACTCTTACCTTTGTGTCTCCAAGATAAGGCATCGGTGTACCATTATACTGGCCTTGTGCATTCCTAGAGGCATCAGCTGCACCAGAATCACCATGTGTGAAAGCACCGACATTTAGTCTTTCCCATGATTGTAGACTCCCAAACTCAGGAGCAGGCAGATCCTTCACCCTTTTAAGTTGTGCTTGCAATGGCTTCAATTGTTCCTGTATTGGTACAAACATAAATAAGTGATATATAAAATCAGTCTCCACTGAATCATCAAGATTCTAAGACACATAAATTTGCACAAGAGATGAGAAAAAATTATGTACACCTTAGTAAACAGAGCAAGTATGTCCAAAAGGTTGTATGTAGAATGTGATAAAATCTTTTTCCAAACAGAAAACGCAATGTCCTTATCCCAAAGTATTTCCCGGTAGGCTGAAACTTAAATTTACACTGAACTTTAACCAGATCTACCGTGCAGATATGCTCATTGTCCCATCACAGTACATGGTTCTATACCGGTCTAGCTCCACAGTGGAGGTGATGAAGGTGGATTGGACTCCAAGGTGAACTGTCAATGTTATGGTTGCTAGGGTTTGAGCGGGAGAGAGAGAGAGCTGCGAGGGCGCGAGGGAGCCGGCCGGGGGTCCTTCCCCACGGCCGGGCAAGAGGGAAGGGTTTTCCTTCTTAATTCTTGCTTGATTAGATTGATACATCTCCTCTCCTTATATAGAGAGGTTTACTTGACTCCCAAGCAAGGCTTACTTGACCCCTAAGCAAACCCTAAGACTAACGGGCCCACGCCCATGACGTACTCTAACACTACACCCCACCTGGACACGCAGCTCGTCCTCGAGCTGCAACCTAACGACGACTCGACTCCACACAAACCTAACGCCTAAAACAAGCCTTTTACATCTCGGCCTATTGTATTGACCTGAAATAAGCTAACCCGAATTAGACTCTGACTCTTTATTTTTGACTCCGAACGATAAGGCGAGAATCCTCCGCGCGCCAAACTTTTGCGTTTGCAGCCCCCTGGATCCCATGGACACCATCGGGACCAAAGGGGCCCTCGCGGCGGCCGGCGGCGGAATGCAGTGGCGCCACGCGGTGCGCTCCTGTCGGTGACGCCATGTCTTCTCCCCGCCGGCTGACTGTCGATGTCGCAGACTTGGAGGTCGCTGCCCGCGGGAAAAACAGCAAGCCCGCCGCCCTTGGGGGAAATCGCATGCCCAAGATCCCCGACGCAGCGGACGAGATCGAGGTCCGTTGCACCGCGAAGCGCAACTTGGAGGAGCTGCAGCTGCAAATCACGCATCTCCCGCACATGCCGACGTGCTAGGAGGCCGCGCGCAGCAGCCTGCAGCCGCACCGCCGCCGACACGTGGTGGGGAGCGATCCAAGCCGGAAGCGGTGACGGCGGTGACGGCGCCGGCGGGAACTTGATCTGCTGGATGGGATCGCCCTGGGACGGCGGTGGCGCTGCTGGGAACGAGGTCGGCACAGTCCCGTCGTAGGGCATCCCATGCTGGAACTTGCGGCCGAGGGCGGCGGCGGCGGCCGTACGGGGGTCAGCGCCGGTGCTGTGACCACGGAGGGCCCCCCGTGGCACGGCGCACCGTCGGGACCGGCATAAGGACCCGCGAAGCGGAAGGGCCCGCCGTACTGTTGGGATGGCGCCGGTGGCGACTGGATGTGCGGCGGCGCCCAGGCCGCCGTATAGATCGGCCCGGAGATGGACAGCGGCAGCAGCCGCCTGGCGTCGAGCGGCGGCGACGACAGCAGCAGCGTCGGCTGCCGCGGCCCGGCAATCGCGGCGGAGGCCGCCTGGTGCGGCGGCTGCCACGACAGCAGCGCCGGCCCGTACGCGGCGACTGATGGCGCGGCTGGCGGCGGTCCGTAGGGACCGGCCAGGAAGAGGCAGATCCCTTGGACGGCGATGGTGAGATCGTGGATTGCTCCGGCGATCTCCTCCGGGGTGAGGGCGACGGGAAGCGGCGGCGATGGGGTGAACATGATCGAGCCTGAGCAATCTGATACCAGATGTTATGGTTGCTAGGGTTTGAGCGGGAGAGAGAGAGCTGCGAGGGCGCGAGGGAGCCAGCCGGGGGTCCTTCCCCACGGCCGGGCAAGAGGGAAGGGTTTTCCTTCTTAATTCTTGCTTCATTAGATTGATACATCTTCTCTCCTTATATAGAGAGGTTTACTTGACTCCCAAGCAAGGCTTACTTGACCCCTAAGCAAACCCTAAGACTAACGGGCCCACGCCCATGACGTACTCTAACAGTCAACATGGTCGACAAATCTTCTAATAGTTCGACAAAAAGAAAGGGATATAGAAGATCTCGATTTGGGGATTTCAGTACAGAGAGAGAAAGAGGAGGGGTACAATTTTTTGTTTCTGAAGAAGCGTGATAAGTTCAACAGGTTTATTGGGTTCCCAAACTAAAGCCGTTTGTGCAGGTTTGGGCTGTAATAAGCCCGTGTAAAACCTACATACACAGGACAGTGCGGGTCTGGCTACAGTTTGCTGTACATGTCCAGTTTATTAGTTGATAGACGCATGTGCATCCACCTGGCAAGTTTATGGAGCTGCGATACAATTTATCCTTTGCAATACTGTACCCAAATATAGTGTTAAGAGTACCAAAGTTTGTACTCACATCAATTCTTTGCTGCATATCATTCAATTTTTCACGCCGTCGCTTCCGTGCGTTGTCATCACCATCTCCCATTTCCTCAGAAGCAAGTTTGTCACTCTCTGCAATTAGTTCCCCGTTGCAATTTTCACAATGGAAGTACTCGTCCGTGTAGCTTATAAGTTGCAATGCATCAAAGGCTGAGTATCTGCAATGCATCAAAGGCTGAGTCTGAACATCCCAACTTCTTGTCTAAGAGGAAATAACTTAAAAATAAACCTAATACCTTTTTTTACAGTTAGGGCATATATAGTGTTGAACTGTATTTCTACTGTCCAATTCATCCTTCAATGTTTTCTTCATGCGGTGTATCCGGTACCTTACAACATCGCAGATCTGTGTTTGTGGAGAAGATATAATCTTGTCAACCATAGTTTACATAAGGCATGAGAACAAAAACAAGAATGGTTAACGGGAGGAAAATGTATTTGCTAAGAAAATAACAATAACCCCAAAATTGCATTTGATTGAACTCTGACTTGGGGTGAGTAACTGAACAATAAACATGCATGAACCTCATGAATCAAATATTCGAATAATCCATCGAACTCTCCATAGCACATATTTGCCCCCAATCAAACCCATCTCAAAGTGGAAAAATTACCAAATCCTGGTTCCACACACTCTGGATTGCCTTACTCCTGAACATCGGACAATGGTGTTTACCCCATCTATACAATTAAGCCGGACAGTTTGTACATATTTTAAACAAAAATTGGGATTGAATCTAGATAGCACAGAAATACTAGAATTTACCCTGCTCTGCAAGGCGAGGGCAATCATAACTGCCATTTGAAAAATACAAACAAATATGAACTGTCGCTCTTGTTCAACTATCTATACAAAACATGCACTCATGGTGCAGATACAGATGATATTGAAATTATACTTCATAACTGTAAATAAAGCCACTATAGGAGTATTTCTTCGTTATAAACATGGTTTTTAAGGCGTCGACCTTAGGACACTTAGGCGATAAGGCGCCCTAGCAGCGCCTTGGAAATTTGCCCGCTTAAGGCGCTTAGCCATGAGAGCGGGGCAGAACGCCTTAGGACGGATGCCTTAAAAATCATGGTTATAAAGCACGAGACAATTTTCCATTTAAACAAGCAAGAATATCAAACTACCGAAAGTTGTGGATAACTAACCTGTGCGTAGTCCAAGCAACAGTAAGAATGTGTGTGCAACTTTACTTTCTCTTCTCCCTCCTTAGTACCTGGTTGACCATCACCGGTAGCTGCTGCTGCAGCACTATATATTTTCGCGCCTTTTGCTGACTGTAGCAATAGGATAAAGACAACGTTGGAGAGAGACAGATAAGTCTAAATACATGGGGCGCAGCTATTTGGCACCTAGGGTGATGAATATTTATTCTTCACCCACCCTTTTTCTTTGCAACCTTACATTATTTTTACGTCATGTAAGGCAGTTGGAAGTAATAAGAAAATATTGACATGATGTAAAAAAAATTACATGACGTTACAAAAACAAAAATACGACATAGATACATATATTTATGTTTTTCTGCGAGTTTAACCGTTGTCATGACACATACCTTGCGTTTCTTACGCCGATTTTTCCATTAGTCAACATGAATGTAACTATTTGTTGACATAACATAATTTTTTTATGTAATGACAAAAAAAAATCATGGATGCAAAATAACTTCTTTTGCACCCTGGGTGATAAATAGCATGTTTATATATATAGGACATATTCGTACTAGTCCCGGGTGTACTTACACCCACATGTGTTTCATACAATGTAGGTAGTATCTATCATACCAGAGAGTATACACGGATGGTATTAAGTATATATGGCTATTTGGGTAGTATCTATACTACTTTTTAGTTAGTATGTACAATTTTTTTGCATGCTCCTTTTCTATGTACATATCTGAAAATATAGTGCAAACTATAGGTACATTTGCAAAACGTTCACCTAACTTGCTTTGAAGTATCTTAGATATAGAATATAAACATACTCAAACCGATAAAGTATTACGTATACTTCCATGTGGTAGTATATGAGACGTGGGTGTAACTAGTATCTATCATACCAGAGAGTACAGAGTGCGTATCCGTAGTATGAAGTTTATATGACTATTTCTGCAGTATATATACTTACTTTTTAGTTAGTATATGAGACGTGGGTGTGGGTGTAATTACACCCACGAGTAAAAAAGATTTTATATATTTATACATGCTATTCAGCACTTAGCAAAAAGTTTTTTGCGCCCACGGTGTTTATGTGGTTACATCAAAATTTTATATTATGTATATAAGTAGTTACATTCATGTTGTTGGAAAAATCGGCATAAGAAACGTAAGATATGAGTCATAGCAACGTAAAACTCACAAAAACAGCATAAATATATGTATTTACTGAATTAAAAATTATATCATGTCTATATTTTTCTTACATTCTTCTTGAGTTCCTATCTACCACAACGTGACGCAAAAATTACGTATGGTTGCGAAGAATGTGGGTGAAGAATAACTATTCAATCACCCTGTATATATTTGTGTGTTCAATACTCCTAAGAGTATGTACTCCTACATTCAATATACCACATAGATGAACAGATTATACCTCTATCATTTTTAATATACTCCATTACTAAATACTAGATACCCCAAAGTGAGTTATATGAAATTCTTCATTTGAATACTTTATATTACTGAGGCATCTTAGAATAATTAATGAGAGATAGAGAGCACGATTTACTTTCCAGAAATTGATTCCTTTGTTCACACAGCACACGCTATATGTTTCCAGCAACCAAAAGTGCACTACTAAAACAGCTGTGTCTCTAGAAAAACATAGACAAGCATTAACGATTACTTTCAAGATCACTATTTCATATGCAATGTCTCAAATGTTATTTTCAGTAAAACTACTCACTGTATTAGAAAAAACATATGAAGTTCTTCCAGGTGCTACAACTGTAAACTGTATAATCTGATGCACTCCGTCCAGTGTAACCAATGATACAGGTCAATTTTCAGTAATCAGTAAGAAAAACACAACAATTAAGAGTATACAAGATAGTGCAGCTTCACACAATAAGTTTTACCTTTCAAGTTTCAGCTGTCACAAAGATTATTGCCCATTAACTAGATATACCCTTTACTAATTTCTTTACAGAAGACATAAGATACAATGAAGCAACACCAAGCAGTAAGGAAACATAAGTATGTTATCAGCTTATTGTGTCATTGTTAGGCGTAATTTATGGTTATGGTGCAATTTAAAATCTTAGCAACCTGATTAGAGTAGATGGAAGGTTAATATGCTTTGATTCTGCAAACCTTGTGCTACTTATATTACTCAAATGTTTCAACATATTTGGCAAGTTTCATGTAGCCTGCGGTAAATCAACATAACTGCACAGAAATTGTCAAAAAAAAAAAACATAACTGCACAGAAGTTTAGATGGAGAATAAAATTCATGTGGGATCATTAGTTGTTAAACTGAGACCCAAAGCGACACATTTTCTGGCGACTGATGAACGCTTCCTTTTACAGCTTATTAACATTTGAGTAAATAAACAAGAATATTTCGCTATCAGCTGGCTGAGATATGAAGTAAATGAGACTACCCTAGAAAATAAAAATAACAAGATGATAGACTGCAATAACAAGAAAACTAACCTCCTTCCTGTGATCTCTTGTCACTAGCTTCTCTTCTTCAAAGAATCGGAGTATACGACGAAGTTGTTTTGAGTGGAGCTTTAATGATTTAGCCAGGTCTTCCTCACGGACCCACTGGCGTCTAACGGTGAAAGTACAAAGTTTTTTTATTGCACAATTCAACTTAGACAATAATAAGCTGACAGTTGTACACTAAAGAAACTGAATAGTTCAAGTAAAAAAAAAACTGAATAGTTGAAAGATGGTCAATGAGGTGATGATAGATGGAGCTACATGTTACAGTGTACTTAAAATACAATTGCATTCTTTTTATTAATGGGCAGTATGTTTTTCTATGGAGTTTTCAGTCCCCTAGTGCATTACAAATTCAAGTCCCATAGTAACAAAATAACCTCATAAATTGTGGTAATTACGCAATACAAGAATAGCACCAATGATTTAAAATAGCAGGGCATCAGGTTCTGTAAAATGGCTATGGCATATCAGTAACCATTTTAGAGTTGATTATCGACCCACCTGGCCACCTCTGTAACTACTTTCGGGTTTATATGGACTAAGACCTCCACTGAAACCATCAAGGGGGAAGGAACAGCAGTTTGTACAATAACTACCATGGTCTCTGTAAATGTGATTCTCGCTAGAAGTTCAAACTTTCCCGAGCCTAATAAAACGTAAGAATTCGGATGTAAATTTCGCCAATTCGGGCAGAGGTTTAGGTACCTGGTGAGAGCATCCAGGACAACGACGGCCATGCCACGGTTGTCGCCGCGGGAGGTCTTGGGCTGGTTGTCGCCCTTCATGGAGATGTCATCATAGAAAGCGCGCGCCGTCAGCTTCACCAGCCTTCCGTGGACGGAATAAATCCAAGCACGCACACAGAATCAGAGACAATGAAGAAAGCTGCCGCTGCCGCTGCTGCGGCTAGGGTTTCGATGGAGGGGATCCGAGACTCACCGGTTGAAAGGCTCGAGGGAGCCCATCGCGGCCGTCGTCTACGGTATTGTCCGGTAGGTCAGTGCATATGCTGATCAGGCTCCGATCCAGAGCAGTACCTGCCTCGCCGTGCCCGCTGCCGCTGCCGCCGACGACGACGACGACTGGATCGTATGCGGGTGGAGGGCGGCGCCTTCCGCTTCGTCTTGTTTGGTCTCGGCAGGGAATTTAGAATTAGAATGGGTATCATAGTGAGAAGAAATCTGGTCTCGGCAGGGAATAAGAGACCAACTAGCAAAGTAGCAAAGGGTGAAAACCGGAAAAACTGACCACGTGACCAGAGTTTAGCACAAGATAAATTTGTTTCAAAAAAAAATCAAAACTAACCCTTTTAGGCACCTCAATATTATAATGCATCGGGTTGGGGGCTCCGTCCTCCTTGCAAGCGTGGCAAAGAGGGGGTCTAGTCCCGGTTATGTAAGGTTGGAGGCTACGCTACCCTCCACATGGTAGGCCCGGATCAGGGGCGCTACCCCCTTCAGGCCGAGTTAGGGCCGCGGGTGGGTCTCCCATCACGTGAACCCAGCCTCTTGTCTTCTCTCTCTGACCTCGAGCTTCTCTCTCTTCCTCACTCAAATCCCTCCATTTTGGTTGTATTTGGATTTCGACGCCCCTACGTGCAAAGAGGTACTCTCCCCAACCCTTTATGTTTTTGTCTAATTAAAATATTGCATTTTAGTGGCATTTGTCTAGATTTAGGAAACCCTAAAAAATTCATATGAGGGGAGTTGTATGGTTTATTTTTGTTATATTAATCAATGGGTGTGTGTGTATGATGGTTATGGAGTATTGTGCTTATGATTTTGTAGGTTAGGGTTAGGATTTTTGTTAGATCTAGTCAATGGGATAGATTTAGTTAGTCTTAGTAGTTAATGTTTAGTTTTAAACTTAACATGAGTAGGTGCAATATATAAGCCCTATTTTAGATTTTGTTATTGTATTCGTTTCAAATGCATAGCTTAGTGCAATATATTTATTGTTGATGTATTTGGGTTGTTGTAATTATTTTTTTAGATGGAGAGACTTGTTAGTATTATTCATCACGTGCCTTTCTGAAAGATAATGTCGAGCATGACTCGGAGAAGATTGTGGCGTTGTTTGATCGTAGTTCTAACTATGTCAAGATTGTGAAAAAGTTAGGATTTAGTTGAATTAGAGGAAGGCATAATGTTGGGTTCGGAATGCACACTCATTGGAAGACGATGCCTCTAAACTCCAAATCGTGTTGGAGTGTATACAAGGAGTTGGTGGCAGGATCTCAAGATAAGGCTCTCTGAAAGAACGGGATGTCACCTAGAGGGGGGTGAATAGGCGATTTAAAACTTTTATGATTAGAACTTGAATAAATGCGGAATAAAACTAACGTTTAATTTATCAAGCACAAAACCTAATATACTAGGTTCACCTATGTGCACCAACAACTTATGCTAGACAAGATAAGCAACAAGATGATAGCAATATATATAACTTCAAGCTTGATGGCTATCACAAAGTAAATGCACAAATAAAGGGTTCGGGTATAGAAATAACCGACGCAAGGTGGACGCGAAGAGTTGATTCCCGTAGTTTCTTCCAAAGAGAAGTACGTCTACGTTGGAGGGGTGTGGAGCCTCCTTGGCACTCCTACAAAGCACATTCATGCTCACCCTATTCTTCGTGAGCTCTTCCCGTGGGGATTACCCGATGGGGGATTTGCTCATCCACTATGAGGTCGACTTGAGGGCATTGACCAAACCCGTACAATTTGCCTGGGGCTAACTCCAGACAAATTGGAGGCTCTCGTAGCTTGCCCGAAGCTTCTCAACTCGAAATCTTCGTGGCACCCACCAACCGTCTAGTATACACAATGCAACCAAGAGGCACAAGCTCTTGGGAACACAATGCACCCAAGAGTAATAAGCTTTTCAAACTTCAATCCCACGTATCATCGTGGATAACTCAAACCTATGCACCAAATGCAAAAGGCAAGACCACACAAAGTGGTCAGGTCCTTCACTCTCAAATCCTACCAAAGCAACTAATGCTAGGGAGGGATATGAGAGGAAGAACAAAGAAGAACTCAACAAATGAATCCCAAAGATCTAGATCCAAAGCTTCCCCTCACTAAGAGGAGAGATTGTTTGGTGGAATTGTAGATCTAGATCTCCTCTCTCTTCTCCCTAAATTTTGGCAAGAATCATTGTAGGGATTGAGAGAAATGAAAGCTTTGGAGGTCAACAATGGAGGAGTGAGAGAAGCTCAAAAACTTGGAAACCATTGGGGAAGATGACCCCTTAAATAGGTCTCCAACAAATCCAACCGTTGTGTGCAGTTTTTCCTGCGCGGGCCGTAACTTCCGGGGTTTACCCCGGAACTTCCGTTGTATGCTCATGGAGAAATACCTAATCCAACATAGAGATACAAGCACATAGATCATGGGTTAGTTCACAAGGCTATATTGACAATTGCTTACCATACCATGGGATCATACAATCCCTCATGGTACATCACTAGCCTTGTGTGTTGATCAACTTGCACTTAGCCTTGATCAACATATAATCTTCTTCTTTTAGCATTGACTCCAACAAATGGAGTTCAAGCATGCTCATGGACCAAACCTACAAGTATAGCTCAAATCACACATTAGTCCATATCGATTGTCATTAATTAACAAAACCACACATGGGGGTAATCATGCTCTTTCACTCTCGAGTTATTTTCCATCATGAAGGTTCTTGAACCGGTGTGCCTCCAACGAAGTGCACGACACAACATCGAGTCCACCTCCCATGACCCAAAATGAAACGAGCCAACCTTTAATGACCCAACATGAAACTAGCCAAATCCAAACCAGTTCAAAATGACCACTACGAAGCATCAGAATAGAAGATTGATGTAACATCCCAACTTTCTAATAAAGTGTGAAATACTTCATCATGTTCATGGCATGCATTATTTTCGAACTTAAGAACTTGATTGCATTTTAAAATAAATGAGAACACATCCAAATGACTAAAACTTCCCTCTATTTTCAAATGTGAGAAAAGTGTTTCAAAAATTGAAAACAGAAATATGTGGAGCTTCTCTATAATATTAGGAGCCTCCATGATTTATTCCATGATTTTTGGACTTGTCTAAAAGCCCTAAAAATTTGCAGGAAGTTTCTTATTTAATGTTTTTCTAATTACAGAAAAGTCTAGGGGGTTTTCAGAAAACATCCTTTCTTTCTCTTTTCTTTTCTTCTTTCTCTGGCTAGAAGGACGAGACGAGTCGCCGCCGTGACACCTCCTACCTCTCTGCTTGCTTTCAGGGATAAGACCCCAGGAGCCGTCCGCATCTGGCTCTCCTCACTCACCCCGCCTCTCTTTACCCTCGCTCTCTTCCTCGCTCACGGAATCGACCAAGAAACCGGAACCCTAGCCTCACCGCCGGTGCCACTCGCCGCCGTTCCCGACCGTCCCCGACGAATCGAAGGCCACCACAAGGACCGCCGCGAGCTTCTCCTTCTTCTCCTCCAGGCGCACTTGCTGGGACGCTCCCAATCGGGTGAATCGGGTCGCCGTCCTCCGCCTCCGGCCGCCGTGTTCGAGCTCGATTCCCTCGCCGTCCGACCTCCCCGCGCCTCGCTGTCCTCGCCATCGTGTTCCTGGTGAGTAGAGGGTCCCCAAGGACCACTTAGCCCTCTTCCTCTCGCTCTTGTTCGCCGTCGCGTCTTGCTCCGCCTCCGGCCACCGCTTGCCATGGTCACCGGAGTAGCTCCGGTGACCATTTAGTCCAAGCGCCGCCACCTTCGAGTCGGCCTCCCTCCCGTGCGCGCCCGTCCGTGTTGCCCGACGCGGTCGGAAACGACCAGCCCGTGGTCGACATGGCCGCTGGTTATTCGGCTGACGTTAGCACAAGTTTATTCGTTTTCCGAAAATAATAAAACCCTGACAGGTGGGACCCGGTCACTTAAATAAATTGCAGAAAATGATTTAAAGTTGTAAAATTAATATCTTTAAATCTGTAATTCAGAAAATTATGAATAATATATCAAAATGCTCAGAAAAATGAAACCTATTTGAATACCTCAAATTCATGCATGATTGAAGAACTAAAATTAAAAGTTGTTAGAATTACTAAAATGCCATTATTATTCAATTCTGGGGAATTTTCCATAAATGCTATGAAAATGGTAAATGGACCCATTTAAATTGTTGCACTTGATTAGGGTTCACTTTCAATTTCAGTAAATTGAATTTGACATTCATACATATTGCGCATTGCATCAATGCCATGTGTTGATTGTGTTTCCTTTTCCGGTTTTGCTTCTTCCCGATACGGATCGAGCCCGAGCCTAAGATCAACACCACCACCGAAGAAGAACAACAGCTGAACCTTGTCGAACAAGGCAAGCACAAACCCATCTCTCCGATTGTGTTCTGATAAGCATTGATGAGGACATCCCTGCTATAGATGCAACCGCCACTACTACACCACCTACATTACAAGGACCTATGACAAGAGCTCGTGCACGTCAACTTAATCAACAGGTACTTTCGTTCTTACAAGCTAGTCCTAATATTCATGAGAATATGATGCTGCCTAAATCAAATGTGTTTGTCTCTCTTAGGAATGATGGACCAAGCATGGATGAGAGGGACAAGCTATGGAGCATGTACGTTGGAGGAGATGGCAGCAGGAGTACAACCAACGGAGATGATGATGCTACCAATGGAGACTACCGTGATTTGAAGCCACCATAAAGATGCTTGAAGGCTTGGACGAATTTTAGAAGATATCAATTAATGAATTTCGTCCAAGGCTTTTCTTAGGTGCTGCGCCACCTCGTTTTTGGGCCAGGCCCATGTATTTTCGAGATACCTTTTAATAGGCAGTTTTAGAGTCCGTATCTAAGGAGGAAAGCCTTCCTAGGGTAGGATTCGGCCGCCACCCCATGGCTGGACGAAATCCCACACCTCTCCTCCTTATATACCCCCGTTAGGTCGTCCTTTAGACTCGGATTTTGTTTAGTTAAAAGTTAGCCAACTGCTGCAACTTCGTGTACTCGGTTTGTGTCCAACGACCAGATCAAGACCGCTTCTCGGAATCCCACCTTTTAAATAAAGCTCATCTTTCATCCGCAATTTCGTGATTGCAATTTCGGTTCTTACTTGTTTCTCGATCGCAGGTAGAACTAGACCTTTTTGGTCAGGCCGATCGTGCTGCTGCAAGGTTGGTAACTCACGGAGATTGGTTTAGCGATTGCATAGGCGCTGCGTACTTGTACGTGGAAGTCGGATCGCCAAGGTCGAACTCCACCAGAATCGACGTATCTCATCTCATCGAAAGATCGGACTACCTTAACCATATCAAGTGGTATCAGATTTCAGGTTGATCGGTGAGATTTACAGTTTTACTAGTGTAGATTGCATCTGTTTTCTTCATACCTACAGTCCACGAAAAAGCCAAAAAAAAAATATTAGGGTTAGATCATCCCGTCCTAAAACCAGTCCGGGCCTGTTGCATAATCTTTTCAGTGTATTGCATTGTTGAATCTTCGTCTGCATCGTCGTGTCAAAGTGCTGGTCGTAGCGTCTACTTCCTTTAGAGTTTCGAGTTCGTGTCACATCTAGTCACCGCCGCCGCACCTTTTGCACGTCGCAGTTCAACTTCCGCCACCACCTGTCCGCCACCACCATCCACCACAACCTTCCGCCGCCAACACCGACCACCCCTACTCCATCATACCCTCGCCCCCATACCCTCCTTCTTGCGGCCACACCCCTTGTTGCGCCACCAGATCAATTAGGGTTAGGGTTTGGGAGAGTACTTTTCCCCTTGTTTCCTTATCCGCCAATTCTACGTAACGAGGTAGAGCTCAACTCGGTTACTCCTTGCTCGCGTCGCCCCACTCATCCATAAAAAAAAAAAAAAAAATCAAAAAAACAAATTTCGCACGCTTTTCAGAGCACTGCGTGATTTTTGCAGAGCAATTTCGAAAAAAAAAATTTTGAGCCTACCCTCGTTTTTCAGTACGGGGATTCTTTTGAGACAGTTGTCATCATAGTGATATTTTTTGCGCCTTTTTCGTGTTTTCAGCGCGTCGTACGCTTCACAGAGCATACCATCTCACTTTCAGTGCATACCTGTTACTTTTCTGTGATCTTCACTTATATCTTGCTACTGAGAGCTGTTTTTGTGTGGCCTCATTGTGCCGCGCCGTGACTTCGTTGGTGCCCTCGGCTCGCGTCTCTAGTACGGTCTAGCCTAGGACCAGCACGGTACCGTCGTTGAGCGTTGTTTCAACTTGCATTCCTGTTTGGATTATTGCTATACCATATATAAAGCCGTCCTAAAGCTCCACAGATTTCTCCTACGTACTTTGTACCTCGCCTGGTGATCGCTTTGTCCAATCTTCAGAGTGCTGATCTTTGTGGTTGCCGTGACGCTCTCCTGTTTGGTAAGGAACTTGTAAGAGCTTTATATTTTGCTTTATGGATTGCGTGTTTCTACCACACCCTAGTAGTCGATAGGAACATATACTTGTATTTGTTTCTTGTTTTCTACTAATCATGTCAGGGGACGAGAAGATCGAAATGACCAACAAGGAGCTGCAGGAGCACTTTGAGAAGATGGTTACGGACCATGCTTTGGACACCGAGGACCGGATCCGTGGTTGTCCGGCAAGTTTGATCGCTTGTTGGGACAGTGGCAGCCACCCCGCATACCGCCTCCCGTGGTGCAAGGCGCCGTAGTCCCACGGGCAGGTCGTGTACCTCTCCAGGACCCTCAAGCTTCGGCAGCATCTGCTGCTGGCCATGTCGTCAATCCCGTCGAGCATGGTGACGGATACGCAGCGGACGCCGAATATCCACCGGGTCGTCCACATGTACATCCACGCAACCTTGCACACCGGCAGCAAGCGCAGGTACGTGAAGACGACCATGTTGCTAAACTGAAATTAGTTATTCCACCTTTTGAGGGTCGCTATAATCCTGATGCTTATCTTACATGGGAACTAGAAGTAGAACAACGTTTTGCATGTTTACAGTATCCCGAGGATAGACGTGTTTGTGCTGCCACTTGTGAATTTACTGGCTTTGCTTCTGTTTGGTGGTCTGAACATTGTCGTCTTTATCATGATAATATTCCTACTACTTGGGCTGCTTTAAAAGATGCTATGCGTACTCGTTTTGTACCTCCTTATTATCAGCGTGAAATGTTACAAAAACTCACCCGTTTACAACAAGGTAAAAAATCTGTAGAAGAGTATTATCAAGAATTGCAAACAGGTTTGATTCGTTGTGGTATTATTGAGGATAATGAAGCTATGTTTGCACGATTTTTGGGTGGGTTGAATAGGGAGATTCAAACAATTCTTGAATATAAGGAGTACAATACTATCACCCGTTTATTTCATCTTGCTTGCAAAGCTGAACGTGAAGTGCAGGATCGTCAACCGCGGACAAGGCCTAATTTTTCTACAGGTCGTACGTCTTCATGGACGCCACGCCAACCGGAGGCCAGCTCCCGTGGTTCTGCACCTCCTCCTTCGACCAACAAGTCTAGCATGCCACCTTCACGCACACCGGCACCGAGTCCTCCATCAACATCTCATGGGCCAGCTCGGAGTTCGGTGTCCACGGGAAGAACAAGGGATGTGCAATGCCGCCGTTGTTGGGGATATGGTCACATCGAGAGAGAGTGCAAGACACAACGTGTGATGATCGTGCGTGAAGATGGAGAGTATGATTCTGCAAGTGATTATGATGAAGAGACTCTCGCGCTTATTTCTGCACAACAAGAAGATAATGAAGATTCTGAGCAGGACATAGAGGTCATGGGCGCTGAGGATGCTGATAATTATAGGAGCTTGGTTGCACATCGCGCTTTGAGTGTGCAGCTTAGTCAAGAACAGAATCAGCGCCACAACTTGTTTCACACACGCGGTGTTGTGAAGGACCGTGCTATTCGAATCATCATTGATGGTGGAAGCTGTAATAATTTAGCAAGCATTGAGATGGTGGAGAAGCTTTCTCTCCCTACACGGCAGCACCCCCACCCATACCATATTCAATGGTTCGACAGCACAGGTAGACTAAAGGTAACACGAACTACACGTGTGCATTTTAATATTGGGACATATTCTGATTTTGTTGATTGTGATGTTGTGCCCATGCAAGCTTGTTCATTGTTACTTGGTAGACCATGGCAATATGATAAAGAATCTGTGCATAATGGTAGAACTAATCATTACACTCTTATACATGATGGAAAGAAAATTGGTCTTAAACCTATGACTCCTGAACATATTTTGAAAGATGATCTTGCTAGAGCTAGTAGAGCAAAAAATCAGGAGAAACAAAAGAGTGAAAACCAGATTGTTGCTAATGAAGTGATGCCACATAAGAATACTACTAAATCTGGTTCCAAATTACCTAATGAAATTCGTTTGAAGCATCCAACTTTACTTGCTACCAAATCTGATATTTCTGACTTGGATGTGAATACTTCTGTTTGTTATGCAATCATATGCAAAGAAGTCCTGTTTTCTTTTGAGGATATGCCTTCCTCTTTGCCACCCGCTGTTGCTAACATTTTGCAGGAGTATGCGGACGTTTTTTCCCAAGGATATGCCACCGGGGCTGCCACCCATTCGAGGAATAGAGCACCAAATTGATCTCATACCGGGTGCTTCGCTTCCAAACCGTGCAGCCTACCGTACCAACCCTGAGGAGACGAAAGAGATTGAACGACAAATTCAAGAACTACTCGACAAAGGTTATGTTCGTGAGTCTCTTAGTCCATGTGCTGTTCCTATTCTTTTGGTACCAAAGAAAGATGGTTCTTCTCGCATGTGTACTGATTGTAGGGCTATTAATAATATCACAATTCGTTATAGACACCCTATACCACGTTTGGATGATATGCTTGATGAATTGAGTGGCTCTACCATGTTCTCTAAAGTTGATTTGCGTAGTGGTTACCACCAAATTCGTATGAAATTAGGAGATGAATGGAAAACAGCATTCAAAACAAAATTTGGTCTCTATGAGTGGTTAGTGATGCCTTTTGGTTTAACTAATGCTCCTAGTACTTTCATGAGATTAATGCATGAAGTTTTGCGTGCTTTCATTGGACGTTTTGTGGTGGTCTACTTTGATGATATATTGATTTACAGCAAATCTTTAGAGGATCATGTGGCTCATTTGCGTGCTGTTTTTGATGCTTTGCGTGCTGCACGTTTATTTGGTAACCTTGAGAAGTGCACCTTTTGCACCGATCGAGTTGTGTTTCTTGGCTATGTTGTTACCGCACAGGGCATTGAAGTGGATCCCGCAAAGATTGAGGCGATTTCGAGTTGGCCGACTCCGCTAACGGTCACCCAAGTGAGGAGTTTCCTTGGCCTCGCTGGGTTCTACCGGCGTTTTGTCAAAGACTTTGGGTCTATTGCAGCGCCGCTGAATGAGCTTACAAAGAAGGATGTGCCCTTTGTTTGGGGCAATGCATAACAGGAGGCTTTCATGCTATTGAAAGATAAGTTAACACATGCTCCTTTGCTCCAACTTCCTGATTTTAATAAGACTTTTGAGCTTGAATGTGATGCTAGTGGAATTGGGTTGGGAGGTGTGTTATTACAAGATGGAAAACCTGTTGCATATTTTAGTGAAAAATTGAGTGGGCCTAGTCTGAACTATTCAACTTATGATAAGGAATTATATGCTCTTGTTCGGACTTTAGAAACTTGGCAACATTATTTATGGCCTAAAGAATTTGTTATACATTCTGATCATGAATCTTTAAAGCATATTCGTAGTCAAGCAAAACTGAACCGTCGTCATGCTAAGTGGGTTGAATTTATTGAGTCTTTTCCTTATGTCATTAAACACAAAAAGGGTAAAGACAATGTTATTGCTGATGCTTTATCACGACGCTATACTATGTTGTCTCAGCTTGACTTCAAAATTTTTGGATTGGAAACCATTAAAGAACAATATATACATGATGTTGATTTCAAAGATGTGTTGCAGAATTGTAAAGAAGGGAGAACTTGGAACAAATTCGTCCTCAATGATGGATTTGTGTTCCGCGCTAACAAACTTTGCATTCCAGATAGTTCCGTTCGTCTTTTGTTGTTGCAGGAAGCACATGGAGGAGGATTGATGGGTCATTTTGGTGTGAAGAAAACAGAGGACGTCCTTGCTGCACACTTCTTTTGGCCACGGATGCGTCGGGACGTTGAGAGATTTGTTGGCCGCTGCACAACATGTCAAAAAGCTAAGTCACGTCTTAATCCACATGGTTTATATATGCCTCTTCCTGTCCCTAGTGTGCCTTGGGAGGATATTTCTATGGACTTTGTTTTGGGATTGCCTCGCACACAGAAGGGGAGGGATAGTATTTTTGTTGTTGTGGATAGATTTTCGAAAATGGCACACTTTATTCCCTGTCACAAACTGATGATGCCACACATGTTGCTGATTTGTTCTTTCGTGAAATTGTTCGTTTGCATGGTGTGCCAAATACTATAGTTTCAGATCGTGACACTAAATTTCTTAGCCATTTTTGGAGATGCTTATGGGCAAAGTTGGGAACTAAGTTGCTATTTAGTACTACATGTCATCCCCAAACTGATGGGCAAACTGAAGTGGTTAATAGAACTTTGTCTACTATGTTAAGGGCTGTTTTAAAACAGAATTTAAAAAAGTGGGAAGAATGCTTGCCTCATATCGAATTTGCTTACAATCGTTCCATGCATTCTACTACTAAAATGTGTCCTTTTGAGGTTGTGTATGGTTTTGTTCCTCGTGCACCTATTGATTTATTGCCTCTTCCATCATCGGTGCCAAATGATCTAGATGCTACACAACGTGCTGATTTGGTGTTAAAGTTGCATGCCACTGTTAAAGAAAATATTGAACGCATGAATGCAAAATATAAAATGTATGGGGATAAGGGGAGAAAGAAAATTGTGTTTGAACCTGGAGATCTTGTTTGGTTACATTTGCGCAAAGATCGTTTTCCTGATTTGCGCAAGTCCAAGTTAATGCCACGAGCTGATGGTCCTTTTAAGGTGTTAGAGAAAATAAATGATAATGCATATAAACTTGAGTTGCCTGCAGATTTGGGGTTAGTCCCGCATTTAACGTTGCAGATTTGAAGCCATATTGGGAGAGAATGATGAGATGGCGTCGAGGACGACTTCAATTCAAGAAGGGGAGGATGATGAGGACATCCCTGCTATAGATGCAACCGCCACTACTACACCACCTACATTACAAGGACCTATGACAAGAGCTCGTGCACGTCAACTTAATCAACAGGTACTTCCGTTCTTACAAGCTAGTCCTAATATTCATGAGAATATGATGCTGCCTAAATCAAATGTGTTTGTCTCTCTTAGGAATGATGGACCAAGCATGGATGAGAGGGACAAGCTATGGAGCATGTACGTTGGAGGAGATGGCAGCAGGAGTACAACCAACGGAGATGATGATGCTACCAATGGAGACTACCGTGATTTGAAGCCACCATAAAGATGCTTGAAGGCTTGGACGAATTTTAGAAGATATCAATTAATGAATTTCGTCCAAGTCTTTTCTTAGGTGCTGCGCCACCTCGTTTTTGGGCCAGGCCCATGTATTTTCGAGATACCTTTTAATAGGCAGTTTTAGAGTCCGTATCTAAGGAGGAAAGCCTTCCTAGGGTAGGATTCGGCCGCCACCCCATGGCTGGACGAAATCCCACACCTCTCCTCCTTATATACCCCCGTTAGGTCGTCCTTTAGACTCGGATTTTGTTTAGTTAAAAGTTAGCCAACTGCTGCAACTTCGTGTACTCGGTTTGTGTCCAACGACCAGATCAAGACCGCTTCTCGGAATCCCACCTTTTAAATAAAGCTCATCTTTCATCCGCAATTTCGTGATTGCAATTTCGGTTCTTACTTGTTTCTCGATCGCAGGTAGAACTAGACCTTTTTGGTCAGGCCGATCGTGCTGCTGCAAGGTTGGTAACTCACGGAGATTGGTTTAGCGATTGCATAGGCGCTGCGTACTTGTACGTGGAAGTCGGATCGCCAAGGTCGAACTCCACCAGAATCGACGTATCTCATCTCATCGAAAGATCGGACTACCTTAACCATATCAAGCATCATATCGGTTCCAATGCTTTTGGTCAATAGGTAGAGTCAGCCTATCTTTGCATGTTCCCCTGTCGCCTGTTACCTGATATCAATCCTAGCATGATTAGGGTTGCTTGTGTGTCTCCAGAGCCCTATACATGTCTTCATGCTTAGCCATGCTTAGCTTATGGTCTGCTCCGTCATGTTGATGAATCAGAGCTGCGATCGAATTGATAGGGTAATGAGGAAAGTTGTGTGAGCATGTTAATTTGACTAAAGGCTTGGACAATGAGGCCACGGTGGGATGTGGTGGGTTGTCTTGTTCTTGCCACCCTAGGACCTCTTGTTCTTATCTCTTGAACCAAGACCGAGAGTACGACACACGCGGGCCAATGAACCCCGCTCGGCTGTTACTTATTTAGGTGTGCCCATGGGACATGTAGTTTGCCATGTTCCATTTGTAGAAACTTAAAAAAAACGTTTTGGAGAAAAGATAGGTCGTGTCTGGGGACAAGTGAAGGACGAACTGATATTGGTCCCCACCCACAGAAATAGAGTCCGCCCGGAGGTGGCCATCTCCAGGTAAAGGCGGTTGTATCCCTATTTGGGTTGACTCATGGGCACATCTAGGCAAGCTAAGAGTCGTGGTCGACCCCCATCTGTCGGCATTCCCCGGAAGAGTGCTAATAGCTTGGCACCAGGAGTCGGTCGGCACGTGTGGACCAAATTGTACACCCCTGCAGGGATAAATCTATTCGGATAGCCGTGTCCGCGGTTAAGGACGACTTGGGTCTTGATGTTTGATCATAGATATACAACTTGAACATATTCGTAATATTTGATAGCAACATGTGCGGGTTGTTTCCTCGAGGGTGAGTCAAGGGAATGATCCTAGTAGAGCAGGTTCATTTGAGGATGATACTGGTGGTTTCATCGATGATTAAAGGTGGTAGAAAAATGTTCTCTTATCCCTTTTAAAAACTTCAGAGTAGACGAATTTCCAATTCTTCTCTCTTTATTGTGAAAGTTGGCTTTATGAAAAATAGTCCACAACCTTTCAGCCTGTGCATGGAGGGAGCGGGTTAGAGTCTTGCTGAGTATCCTATACTCAGTGTTTTTAATCTATGTGCAGATTCCGACGACACCACTGATGGAGGATTCTTCTTGGACATCGATGAGTAGTTTGGGGTTCCCAGGTAGCAGCCTGAAATCTGTGAATGGGAACTTCATTGTTTGCTTACTTATGGCCTCTTAGGCCTTTTGTAAACTTGTTGTTTAGAACAACATAATTTGCTTTCCATTGCTTGTTGTAATGTTGGGTCATGTGAGCAGTGCGTGTAATGTTATCTTACTCTAGTAAGACTTGTATCTTATGACTTCGTGTCGTAGAGTCATTTCTTTGACCGGTTGTCCACTTTCCTTCCCGTGCATGATGCGTGTATGGATATAAAGTGCACAGTTGAGGGGTTATGGTTCTTGGGCTCATTGTTATGCAGTTTTGGCTATGCCCGTGTTATGGCGCAACCGAGGGGTTGTGGTGCCGATGATCCTTTTCGAGCATGCCTGCCGATGTTTACTCCGCCTGGGAGTGGTAACCCCAGTAACCCTCGGTTGTGTAGCATGATCAGTGACACATAGCATTACTGTATAATTCTGAGCCCAAGTCCGACAGCTCAGCTAGATCCTAGGATTCTTCGTTATGCATTCTTGGTTATGATCAACGTGTGGTAGTGATATCTACTACACGCTTCTATTCTTGTAGACTTGTTGGGCCTCCAAGCGCAGAGATTTGTAGGACAGCAGCAAATTCCCTTAGCTGAGTAACCTAAGGTTTATCGAACTCAGGGAGGTGTAGGTTGAATGTATCCCTCTCAAGCAACCCTGCAATTAGGATACAAGAAGTGTCTTGTGTCCCCAACACACCTAATACAATGGATAATTGTATAGGTGCACTAGTTCGGCGAAGAGATAGTAAAATGCAAGTCATATGGATGGTAAAAGGTGATTTTGTAATTCTGTAATAAAAATGGCAGCAAGCGAACAAGTGGCAAAAGTGACTTAAAATGGTGATTCAATGCTTGGAAACAAGGCCTAGGCTTCATACTTTCACTAGTGGCAACTCTCACATCATTAACATAATTAAACACATGATATGCAAGGTAGACGTTACTCGGAGATCATTCTTTCGTGGACCAAATAGGATGAGAATTGCGTAGGGCTACAAAAGCACACCTTAAAGTTCGTATTCCATATATAGGGACAATGCACGCTATCACTTTCATCATCCAAAGATAGTACTAACAAACACCACAACCTATCTCTTGAATAGTCTCTTTCTAATACATCCACGACATGCACGTTGTCACTTTCACACCATGGAGATTATACTAAACACAAGCATCAAGAAACCTCATGATATATTCAATCCAACAAACTTAAAGAACAAACTCATGATGAAGAATATCACTTGAGCATCATCATATCCATTACACAAGGGGAAACATCATGTATTCAACTATACTAACAATACCACGATCACAATCAAGATCACATCATGAGAGAGAGAGAGATAACCACATTGCTACTCGCACAAGCCTCAGTCCCGGCGAGGTACTACTCCCTCCTCATAACGGGAAGCAGCGGTGTCGATGGAGATGGCTTCCGGAGGTCGATCCCCGTCCTGGCAGGGTGTCGGAACAGGATCAATCTGACCCCAAAACTTGTCGGCGATGGCGGCGTAGCTCTGTTGCGTTTCTGGGAAAATCCTTCGGGGGTTAGGGCTTTTTCATCGCGATGAATAAATAGTCCAAAAGAGCATCGCAAGGCGGTGCCTGAGGGGCAGGGCGGCCAGCAGCCACGACCTCTAGTAAATCAGGTCCAGAGAGCTCCTCGGACCTCGGATTGGGCTGTTCTTGTGCTTAAAAGAAGGTACGGAAATTCCCCACAACTTTCGTGAAGAGTGATTTTTTATTTGACGTCATCTTCAGTGGTTAAATTGACGATCTCTGGAATCTTACGGAGGGACAGATTTCAGGAAAGTCAGAGTCCAATTCCAACAAGGCTCCTTTTGCGTTTTTACCAATTTCAAAGTGATTCCTACACATCAAAGTGTAAAATAAGAACATTTTGCACTTTTTCAACTATTAATAGATTAGCCCAAATAAGTCATAAAATTGATAGAAAAACAAGTGGCAATGATGTAAAACATGCATGGAACAATCAAAAATTATCGATACGTTTGACACGTATCAGCATCCCCAACCTTAACTCCTACTCGTCCTCGAGTAGGTAAGTGATAAAAGAATAAGTTTTGACGAGACATGCAACTAACATAATCTTGATCAAGGTAGTAATGTAAAACACATGATGTAATATGGTGATCCAAAACAATTGTCTATAGTTGATAATAAGCAAACAATGAGTAACCAAGTTGCATTATCTAAGCAAAACCTTTCATGAATAGTACTTTGGAGACATGAAAGCACAAAGATTGACATAAGATGAAAGTCTTCAAGGTAATATTTTCTTGTCAAAAGTGTTTGAAGTCAACACAAACGAAGATGCAAGTTTCAGCATTGCTTCAACTTTCAACATGCTTATCTTAAAGATAAAGTCAACATAAAGAATCATGATTAAGCATAAAGATGCAATATAATCAACTACACCCAGAGTCAGTGTTGCAAGCTTGCTTTGAGTAGATAGAGAGAAAAGGAAAACTGACTCAACATAAAGTAAAAGAAAGGCCCTTCGTAGAGGGAAGCAGGGATTAATCATGTGCTAGAGCTTTTTAGTTTTTTATGAAACAGAAGTAAAACAATTTTGAGATATGCATGCTTTCGTCAACGAATCTATAGCAAAGAAATCCGTTAGTCCCCCATACCAAGCAAGGTGTTTAGACTTGTGAGAGCGGCTCCCATAGAGGAATGAGAACATTCCTCTTTCTCCTTTGTTTATCACTAGCCAATGTTTGACTGATTTCTCATGTTGCACTGTGTGAAGGAGATATTAATGATTGGTTGAATTTATATTTTGCGGGCTGGGAACACTTGGCCAGCTCTCGGCAAATTTAAGTGAGCACGTAATCCATGCTCACCAGGCGAAAGGGGGGGAAATGACCTTGCTTGACACAGGATATAACAAACTTCCTTACCACTTCCTCATGAGCTAAAAACAGAGACACAAATTGGAGTATTTTGAATATTTAAAGGTAGCACATGACAAATTTACTTGGAATGGCACGAAATACCATGTATAGGTAGGTATGGTGGACACTGATGGAAAGATATTTGGCTCAAGGATTTTTGGATGCACGAGCATCATTCCCGCTCAGTACAGAGTTTTTGGCTAGCAAAGGATATCAAAGCAAACAAGCACCAGCAACCGGAACAAGAATAACTATAGAACATTCATTAAGCATAAACACAAAAACTCCACACTGTCTTTCTTGTTAACCAAACTTTTATTTGATGAAAATACTTGACTACCAAACTTACAAGTATGAAAAACTATATAAATTCAAGTTTTAACAGTAGTTCTTCACTAATGAGCTTTAACTTAAATAACCAGCAAGTTTAAACATTAATTCACTTAACATCTCAAAACAATTGGCAAGTATCAAGTTATTTAAACATGAAGATCTACAAGACTATGCAAGTTTTTCATCATACCACTACCATATGCACGGCATTTATGTCATTCCAACAAATCAAGCAAGCAACCATGAACAACTTTCTAAACAAATATAAGTGAATCATACGAGAGTTAAATATAAGAAACTAGCAGCTCTAAACAAGATAAAAACTAAAAGCGAGAGCTTATGATGAGGACATCCCTAGTGTGTCTACTACTTCCCCAATTGAAGATGTTGCTATCCAAGATAATTCTAAAGAAGTGAGACTTGGTCCAATGACAAGGTCAAGAACCAAGTTGATAGAACAACAGGTGAATTCTCTCCTAGCTGATTGTGATAATTTAATTGATGAGAATTTTATACTACCTAAGTCTATGCATTTATGTATGATTAGGTTTGTTGATAACACAAGTGCTAATGGAGGGGAACATCAAGACGTGAAGGCATGTGATGACACATACAATCATGGAGACATCTACCATAATGAAGGCGCATGAAATCATGGAGATACATGAAGGCCATAATATCACAAGTGTGGAGACTTCATATTTTATATATCTATATGGGCCTGCGTGTCATCTTGGCCGAACCCATAATGGGTCGGTTTGTATCTTTCCTTAAGTTGAATTTGAGTCCAGTCCAAGTTGGGGAAGGAGTGCTTGCGCAAGGGACTTGTGGCCGCACCCCCTCTCCCTTAAGTAGCCGCCACCTGCGTGTGGAAGAGTTAGAACAAGTTTAAACCAAAAACCCTAGCCTCCAGATTGTAAGCTGAAGCTTTCATCTTGAAGTATTACCATTGCAAATCTTACGTGCTATCTTGTTGTTCCATTGGGAATAAGGGGATACAGGACCACTTGTGATCTTTGATTGCATGTGCAAGAGTGTGTAGTTGAGAATAGCTAAAGGGATTGATTGTTGTTGCATTGGCAGCAGGGATTAACCACGGTGAGATCTCAGTGTAGCACTAGTTATCAAGTTACCAATCATCCACAAACCATCCACCTCAAATTCGAGTTGCTCACAAGAGAAGATCGGGCCACCCCTTATCATCTTGGTATCAGATTCTCGGGTTTACTCGGTGAGCGTTTTCTTTTCCCTAGATTTGAGTGTTTTTATTACCTATACAGAAAAAGCCAAAAAAAAAATAGGTTTAGAATTTGCCATAGCCTTAGATCACACCAATTTGCATAGTTTAATTGCTGTTTGAGTTGGTGTTTTTGTGTTCCTGTTTTCTTTTTCTAGTCGTCGAGTTCTTAGGTTTAGGGTTTAAGTTGTTTCCGAGTCGAGTCCTTGTTCTTCTTCTGTTCGAGTCCATAAATCAAAAAATTCCAAAAAGAGGAGTGTTCCGAGTTGTTTTTCCTTCTCCGAGTTGAGATCAAGTTGCTGCCACGGCACAACAAATCCCGTTTTTCTCTGCCGCGCGCCTTAGTCCTATTTCTACTCGGAATCGGTTTCCTGCCGCGGCACCAAAAACGCGTGAAAACGCTGCCGCGCCGGTTCTACTTCTACTCGGATCAGATCCCTGCCGCGACACGGAAAAGAGCTGTTTTCTCTGCCGCGTCGGCACGTTTTCGAGCAATTGTCTGCCACGATTCTTAGCGTGTTCCTTTGTGTTTTTCATTGCCACTTTCACTAGGTTTCCAATCCGTTTCTCTGAGAACCATAGACACAGCCTATCTACACATACAATTAGGAGCTTACCCATAAGACTAGCTCTTTTATTTGCTCACAGGCTGCTCAATAGATTGGTTGCTCGGTTTTGTGTTGCTGTGAACAAAATTTTGCTCCGCGGTGCGACATATTGTGGCCAAGAGAGAAGTGCTACAGTGAAAAAATCATTTGCTACAGTACCGTGAGGAATATTGCTATATCCAAAAAGAGAGAGAAAAGAGAAAATTCAAAAGAGGCCGAAATTTTTACAAGTTGGAGAGTGGAGCTATATTTTTATCATCTTGACACCACTTTGAGCAATCTTGTGCCTGTTTTCTCTTGAGCATAGCTAGTGTCTTTCGAGTGCATTGCAAAATTTCCATCCATATATTTGCTTTGCCACATTTGTCTCCATCCTTTGTGTGAGTTCTATAGGTGTGTTTTGACATCATCACAAGCAGCAAATTAGGCCTTGTTATTTTGGTGTGTTAGGTTTCCCTAAGCCAAGCTCCACCAAATAGCCTGTTTGCCGTGTGACACTTGATATCCTGGTTATTCTCTTCTCACACTTGGTACATCCTTCATTGATACTTGTTGGTAAGTAAATCCTTTCACTTTGGAACAAGCAAAGATACACTATTATTTGCTGGTTTGAGTGAGTTGTGAGAGAACACCACATCCCATTATTATTTTGTTTTCACTAACATCTTAATCAATGGATGCTGCTAGTGATCTTGTTGTGCAGGATAAGAAGAACCCTGAGGATACGGTCAAGTGGAATGAGTATGAAGCATTAAGAGAAACCATGTATAGAAAAATTGCTGCTGAGATAGAGAGGAGTGATGATAGTTTGCGGGAGGAGTTGAACACTTTGGACCTCAAAATTGAAGCTGCTGCTACGCAAGAATCTGTGAATATTTTACAAGAGGCTGTGACCAATTTGACCCGACAAGTTGCAAATTTAACAACACTCTTGGAGAATAATAACAATCAACGGCGAGTTCCACCCAATGCTGCTGATTTGCATGGCCGTGGCAATTTGCATGGTGGCCGTGGAGGAGTTGCTGCAAGGGGGATCCAATTGGAACATAACCGAGAGGATGATGGTTTAGGTAAACCAAAATTTTCTATTCCTACTCTCACTTGTGATGCTGAAGATGTAGAAGAATACTTGATGTGGGAGCTGAAAATTGAGAAGCTTTGGAGATTGCATGACTATTCTGAAGAGAGAAAAATTAAGCTTGCTTCGTCTGGTTTTGAGGGTTATGCACTTTTGTGGTGGGATAGCCTCACTGAATTGAGGGCTGAAGCAGAAGACCCTGAAGTTGCTACATGGGGAGAGATGAAACAATTGCTGCGGGACAGGTTTGTACCCAAAAATTATATTAGAACTCTCTATGATAAGCTCCAACAATTGAAGCAAGGTACAAAATCAGTGGATGCATATTACAAAGAGATGGAGTTGATCCTCCAAAGAGCTCGGGTTAGAGAGGCTCCTGACCAAACAATGCAAAGGTTTCTTTCTGGTTTACAATTTAAAATTAAGAGCATTGTGAGGCATACACAATATAGTGATATGACAGATTTATTACATCAAGCAAGAGAAGCTGAAAAGAGGTTGGCTGAGGAAGCACAAATGAGTACAAGGAGGAGTTTCCCACCGAAAAATTCGGTTATGTCACCATCAACACCTCCAGCTGCTCCAACCCGAAGTGCTCCTAGTTCAAAACCTGAGAGTAGTAATTCTGGAGCAAAGAAAACAACCCCACCCACGACAAACAATACTACACGAAATAGAGATATGTTTTGTCATACATGTGGAGGTAAAGGACATTTTAAGAGAGAATGTCCTAATAAAAAGGTTATGATTCTTAATGTTGATGATGAGTATGAGACAGGAGATGATGCTGATCCTAATGAGGATGATATATATGATGATGATGATGGTCCTCTTGATGCCTTTGCTTCACATTATCCAACTATTGTTTGCACACAAGCTTTGAGTGTTGTTCCAAGTGAAGAGAGTCAAAGGTGCAATTTATTCCAAACTAAAGCAATTGTAGGTCCCAAATGGCTTGCAAGGTGATCATTGATGGAGGAAGTTGCAGAAATTTGGCTAGCAAAGAATTGTGTGCAAGGCTCAAGCTGAAGTATATTCCGCACCCACACCCTTATTATATTCAATGGTTGAGTGACAAAGAAGAAATTAAGGTGTGCCATATGGTGAGAGTGGAATTTCAGATTGGACCATATAAGGATACAATTGAGTGTGATGTGGTTCCCATGTCAGTTTGTCACATGTTATTGGGCAGACCGTGGCAGTTTGACAGGAAGGTTATTCATGATGGGAGAGCCAACACATATACATTGAACTGGCATAACAAGGACATTATATTGAGGCCTATGACACCGCAGCAAATTGTTAATGAGTCTAGACAAAAAAATGAAGTGCATTTAGAAAAGGAGAGTGATAGGCAAGAAAAGAGTGAAAACAATTTTTCTGTGGGAGAAAACAAACCTAGGCCGAGTGGTAAAAGTAAGGGAGTGAGCCTTTTAACAATGTTCGCCACCAAAGATGATTTGAGAGAGTTTCGTGAGGATCCTAGTTTAGTACCTATAGTGCTCATGCATAAGGGGGAAATTTTAGTTTCTAATGACATGACTCCTCTTTCTCTTGGTGTTTCTAATGTCTTGCAGGATTTTGGTGATGTTTTTCCAAAGGAGGTGCCCTCGGGACTGCCACCATTAAGAGGGATTGAGCACCAAATTGACCTTATTCCTGGTGCTACATTACCAAACAGAGCTCCCTATAGAACAAATCCCCAAGAGACCAAGGAAATTCAGAGGCAAGTACAAGAGCTTTTGGACAAAGGTTATATTCGAATAAGCCTTTCTCCTTGTGCTGTTCCTGTTATTTTAGTTCCTAAGAAAGATGGTACATGGCGCATGTGTGTGGATTGTAGAGCAATTAACAACATCACTATAAGATATAGACATCCTATACCTAGGTTGGAGGATATGCTTGATGAATTGAGTGGTGCTGCTGTTTTCTCTAAATTGATTTGCGTAGTGGTTATCATCAAATTAGGATGAAAGAGGGGGATGAATGGAAAACAGCCTTTAAAACAAAATTTGGTTTATATGAGTGGTTAGTAATGCCTTTTGGATTAACTAATGCACCTAGTACTTTCATGAGATTAATGAACCATGTTTTGAGAAATTTTATTGGCAAGTTTGTGGTAGTTTATTTTGATGATATTCTCATATATAGCCACAATGAACATGAACACATTGATCATATAAGACAAGTTTTGCTAGTGCTAAGAGAAAATAAATTATTTGGTAATCTTGAGAAGTGCACTTTTTGCAAAGATAAGGTCATATTTCTTGGATATGTTGTCTCTAAGCATGGGATAGAAGTAGATGAGTCTAAGATTGAAGCAATTAAAAATTGGTCTATACCCATGAATGTGAGTCAAGTGAGAAGTTTTTTAGGCCTTGCTGGATTTTATAGAAGATTTGTGAAAGATTTTAGCACCATAGCTGCCCCTTTGAATGATTTGACTAAGAAAGGTGTGGAATTTGTGTGGGGGGTTGCTCAAGATATTGCTTTTGATACTCTGAAAAATATGTTGATTTCGGCTCCATTATTGATGCTTCCTAATTTTCATAAACAATTTGAAATTGAATGTGATGCTAGTGGCATAGGTATTGGAGGTGTATTAATGCAAGATAAGAAACCACTTGCTTATTTTTCTGAGAAATTGCATGGTGCACAATTGAATTATTCTGTCTATGATAAAGAATTGTATGCTCTTGTTAGAGTTCTTCAAGTTTGGAAACATTATTTATGGCCAAAGGAATTTATAATACATTCTGATCATGAGGCATTGAAATTTTTGAAGAGTCAATCCAATCTTAATAAGAGACATGCTAAATGGGTAGAATTCATTGAATCGTTTCCATACATTATTAAATACAAGAAAGGTTTAGAGAATGTGGTAGCTGATGCTTTGTCAAGAAAGAATATGTTACTCACCAAATTAGATGTCCAAGTTTCGGGTTTGGAAAGTTTGAAATCTCTATATGCTGATGATAATGAGTTTTCTATGCCTTACACTAAATGTTCTACTGTCAAGGCTTGGGATAAATATCACTTACATGATGGCTTTCTTTTTAGAGCTAACAAATTATGTATTCCCGAGTGTTCCTTGCGTTTGTTGTTACTGCAGGAATCTCATAGTGGTGGATTGATGGGACACTTTGGACGAGAGAAAACATTGCTCATGTTAGCTGAAAATTATTATTGGGCACATATGAGGCGTGATGTGTACAGGTTTGTGCAACGTTGCATCACATGCAATAAAGCAAAATCCAAGTTGAAGCCTCACGGTTTGTATACTCCTCTACCTGCACCTACTACACCTTGGGAAGATATTAGTATGGATTTTGTGCTAGGTTTACCGAGGACTAAAAGAGGACATGATTCTATATTTGTGGTAGTGGATAGATTTTCTAAGATGTCACATTTTATTGCATGCCACAAGAGCGACGATGCGTCGCATATTGCTAATCTGTTTTTCAGGGACATTGTGAGATTACATGGAGTACCAAGGACAATTGTTTCTGATCGTGATGTCAAGTTCATGAGCTACTTTTGGAAGACGCTATGGGGGAAGCTAGGAACGAAGCTACTGTTTTCAACTACATGTCACCCCCAAACTGATGGACAAACTGAAGTGGTGAATAGAACATTGTCAACCTTATTGAGAACCATGATCAAGAAGAATTTGAAAGAATGGGAGGACTGTTTGCCACATGTTGAATTTGCATACAACAGGGCTGTTCATTCCACTACTCAACTTTGTCCTTTCGAGGTGGTCTATGGGTTTAAGCCTATTACACCACTTGATTTGTTGCCACTTCCCATACAAGAGAGAACAAATATGGAGGCATCCAAACGAGCTGATTTTGTGAGGAAGATTCATATGAAGACTAAGGAGGCCATAGAGAAGAAAGGGAAGTATGTGGCTGATAGAGTAAACAAGAAAAGGAAGGAGGTATTGTTCCAGCCAGGAGATATGGTTTGGGTACACTTTAGAAAGGACAGATTTCCAACATTGAGAAAATCCAAATTGATGCCTCGAGGTGCTGGTCCTTACAAAGTGCTTGCAAAAATAAATGACAATGCATACAAGATAGACCTTCCAATTGATGACTTTGGTGTGAGCAATTCTTTCAATGTTGCTGATTTGTCACCATACATTGGAGATGATCTTGCATCGAGGACGATGCCTTTTGAAGGGGGGGAGGATGATGAGGACATCCCTAGTGTGTCTACTACTTCCCCAATTGAAGATGTTGCTATCCAAGATAATTCTAAAGAAGTGAGACTTGGTCCAATGACAAGGTCAAGAACCAAGTTGATAGAACAACAGGTGAATTCTCTCCTAGCTGATTGTGATAATTTAATTGATGAGAATTTTATACTACCTAAGTCTATGCATTTATGTATGATTAGGTTTGTTGATAACACAAGTGCTAATGGAGGGGAACATCAAGACGTGAAGGCATGTGATGACACATACAATCATGGAGACATCTACCATAATGAAGGCGCATGAAATCATGGAGATACATGAAGGCCATAATATCACAAGTGTGGAGACTTCATATTTTATATATCTATATGGGCCTGCGTGTCATCTAGGCCGAACCCATAATGGGTCGGTTTGTATCTTTCCTTAAGTTGAATTTGAGTCCAGTCCAAGTTGGGGAAGGAGTGCTTGCGCAAGGGACTTGTGGCCGCACCCCCTCTCCCTTAAGTAGCCGCCACCTGCGTGTGGAAGAGTTAGAACAAGTTTAAACCAAAAACCCTAGCCTCCAGATTGTAAGCTGAAGCTTTCATCTTGAAGTATTACCATTGCAAATCTTACGTGCTATCTTGTTGTTCCATTGGGAATAAGGGGATACAGGACCACTTGTGATCTTTGATTGCATGTGCAAGAGTGTGTAGTTGAGAATAGCTAAAGGGATTGATTGTTGTTGCATTGGCAGCAGGGATTAACCACGGTGAGATCTCAGTGTAGCACTAGTTATCAAGTTACCAATCATCCACAAACCATCCACCTCAAATTCGAGTTGCTCACAAGAGAAGATCGGGCCACCCCTTATCAGCTTACTAGCAAACAAGCAACAACTAAGAATACTCAACAGGTAAACACGATAAACAGGAGTATTCTAATGAAAAAGCGGAGTGTGTCTCCGTCCCACACAAGCATGATATGATCTAACATTGTAATGACCAGCAAACAAAACAAAAGCAAACTGAAACAAAAAGAAGCTCCAAGAATAGCACATAATATGCAAAGTGATAAAAACTTAGTTTCAACGGAGACGACCTGATGGTTGTCGATGAAGAAGAGGGGATGCCTTGGGCATCCCCAAGCTTAGACGCTTGAGTCTTCTTGAATGTTCAGGGGGTGCCATGGGGGCATCCCCAAGCTTATGCTTTTGTCCATTCTTCACATTCTTGTATCATCCTCTCTCGTGAAACTTAAAAACTCCCTTCACACAAAACTTCTCATAAACTGATTAGAGGGGTTAGTACTCATAAAATAAAATCTACTTGGGTTCCACCAAGACAAATTACACAAACTTGATTTAGCATTAGCTACTGTTTACTAAGTCTCAAAGGTGGCACTCCTTCACAAAGTACCACTAATGTTGCTAATAAAAGAGACAAATACAAATTAAGGCAGAATCTGTCAATACTGGACAGTCTGTAAAGATCTATTTTTTAGAGGCACTTACATGGCTCAAAACAGAAAACTCAAAACTAATGAAAGATAGATAAAAGTATCAGGCTTGCTGTCAAAAATTTCCAGAAAATATTATGTTCTAGGATTTTTAGATATTTTCTATAACAGGAGCTCAGAATCTGTTTCTGGACAGCAAAACAACACTTCGCACTTTCAATGCATTAGAGGCTAATTCTTGGCACAAAAAACCTAAATAAAAAGATACAATGAAGTTTCTACAGAAGCAAAAACTCCATGACTCAAGAAAGTAAAAATAAAAAATTGGGTTGCCTCCCAACAAGCGCTTTTCTTTATTGCCTTTTAACTAGGCTTATTAATTTAAATGATGCTCTCATAAGAATAAGAGATGAAACACAAAAGAGAGCATCAAGAAGCAACTATCAAACACATTTAAGTCTAACCCACTTCCTATGTATAGGAATCTTGTAAGAAAATAAATCAATGAAGCACATAGTAATTAGCATAGGAAGGCAAAACAAGTGCAACTTCAAAACTTTTAACATAAAGAGAGGAAACTTGATGAGGACATCCCACATGTTGATACAACCACTGCACCTACAGCCACACATATACAAGGACCTATGACTCGAGCTCGTGCCAAACAACTTAATTATCAGGTACTTTCGTTTCTAGGAACTATTCCTCACATACATGAGAATATGATGCTGCCTAAATCAGATATGTATTTGTTACTCAGGAATATTGGATCTAGCATGGATGAGAAGGACAAGCATTGGAGCATGGCTATGCATGGAGGTGGCTGCAAGCATGTGAGGAATAAAGATGAGGCTACTTCTGAACTTTGAAGCCACCATGATGATGCAAGGAGGACATGGACGAATTATTCAAGATCATACATCATATTTGCGTCCATAGTCATAGTTGGTGCTGCGACACCTTATTTTATGGGCCAGGCCCATGTAATTTCGGAATAAATATTGTAGGGTTTTTTAGGAGTCCGTATATGTGAAGGAGGGCCCATCTAGGGTTATTTTCGGCCACCCCCCATGGGTTGGACGAAAATCCCTTCTCCTCTTCCATATATACCTCTCCTTAGCCGCCATTAGGACTCGGATTTTGTTTAGTTTAAGACTTAGCCATTGCTATTCTTCGCCATAGACAACAGTGTCGGTTCAGACCTTTTGTACTACGCACTTGCAGAATCCCATCTATAAAGCTTTTCATCTTTAATCCGCAATATCTTGATTGCATCTATAATTCTTGCTAGTTCTTCGATTGCTTGCAGGAATTAATCTTCGGATCAGGTTGATCTAGCCCCGGCGAGATCAATAACCTCGGAAGTTGGTGTAGCGATTGCTAAGGCGCAACGTCACGCATGTTTGTAGTCGGATCGTCAACGTCGACCTCCACCCAAATCGAGAGAAATCCATCTCATTGAAAGATCGGACCCCCTTTACCTTATCAAGTGGTATCAGATTTCAGGTTTATCGGTGAGATCTTTCAGTTTTACTAGTGTAGGTTGCATCTGTTTTTCCTACAGTCTACGAAAAAGCCAAAAATATTAGTGTTCGATCTTTTCCTAGAAACACTTTGAGCCTTTGCATCTGTTCCTTTCAGTTTTTGCATTGTTGAATTCGTGTCTGCATCGTCGTGTCGAGTGCTGGTCGTAGCATCTAGATCTTTAGAGTTTCGAGTTCTGTCATAATTGTCTCGCCGCCGCCGCCGCACCGCCACCACCAAAACCCTAGCCGCCCCACCATCTGTTCCGCATCGCCACAAAAACCCGAACCACAAAAACCAATCCATCCGATCATACCATCACCTTCCATCCGAGTAGAAGTAGGTTTTATTGTTTTTCCTATAGTTTTTGCTCCCACAAGGAAAGGGCGTGCTGTTTCGTGATCCGAGTTAAGGAAGGTTTCAGCCGCAAGTAAGAAGGAGAGGAGGGCAAAAAAAAAAAAAAAAAAAAAAAGAGTCTGGCACGCTTTCCAGAGCAGTTTCGAAAATTTCAAAAAAATTCTCGAGCCTACCCGGGTTTTCCATTGTGCTGATCGTTTTGAGACACCTTCCATCATAGTGAGTTTTTCCATATATCTGGCTGTTTTTCAGGCGGCTGCTATCTGTTGTTTCGGTGTTACGGCTTGACTCGTTGGTGCTATAGGCTCGCGTCTCTAGTCCGTTCTAGCCTAGGACCAGCACAGTACCGTCGTTGAGCATTTATTCAACTCATTGCATTGCTGTTTTGAATTGTTGCTACAGATATTACAGCCACCTACAGCTCCACATATTCCTACACCGTGCGTTGACACCACCTGGTAATCGCTATTCTCAATCTTCTTGACATTTGGTCTCCTCGGTTGCTAGTCACCACCTGCTGCAGGGTAAGAACGGGTAAGAATATTGGTTTGCTTGATTGATTGCACGTTGATTCCACCACTTTACAGTCACCTATACACACATATTTCTGTGCTTTTTGCGTACTAACCATGGCAGGTTCTGGCACGGATGTCGACCCAGATAAGATGACCAACGCGGAGCTCCACGGCCACTTCACGCACCTCGTCAGCGACCATATGCAAGACGTGGATAAACGTTTTGCTGAAACCATGGAGAAGATCGAGGGCCTCGAAACGTCCTTCACCGACAAGCTCGACGCAAAATTTCGGGAGTTGCTACACCGTATTCCACCCCCTGCGTATGTCGGCCACGCCCAGCGAGTACCTCTCCCCCATGCGCACACATCTGCTGCGGGCGCTGCGGGTACCACGGCTACTGATGCGCGATATGAGGAGTATGAAGGGGAGGACGACTCTGACGGCGAAAACGAGGATGAGGGTGAGGTCCACCAACCGCCACCTGGACGTCCACGCGTCCTTCTACGCAATGCGCGTCCGCTGGTACGTGACGATGACCATGTTGCAAAACTGAAGTTGAATGTTCCGCCTTTTGATGGTCGTTATAATCCCGATGCGTACCTTTCTTGGGAGTTAGAATTAGAACAACGTTTTGCATGCTTAAATTATTCTGAGGAGAGACGTGTTAGTGCTGCGACTTGTGAGTTCACTAGTTTTGCCTCCGTATGGTGGTCTGAATATTGTCGTTTGCATCATGCTAACCCACCTACTACTTGGACTGATTTGAAACGTGCTATGCGGACTCGTTTTGTTCCTCCATACTATCAATGCGATTTGCTAAAGAAATTAACTAGACTAGAACAAGGTAAAAATTCTGTAGAAGAATATTATCAGGAATTACAAACTGGCATGATTCGTTGTGGTATAGAAGAGGATACTGAAGCTTTACTTGCTAGATTCTTTGGTGGGTTAAATAAAGAGATTCAAACAATTCTGGAATATAAGGAATATACAACTATCACTCGTTTGTTTCATCTTGCTTGCAAAGCTGAATGTGATGTGCAGGATCGGAGAGCGGCGACACGAACTAATTTTCCTGCAGGGCGTTCTACTTCATGGACACCACGGACGCCGTCTACATCGCCACGGACTGCTGCTCCGACTGCTGCCACGCTCACCCCCACACGGGCTACATCGTCTACATTCCCACCATCTGCAGCCAAGCGTACACCCGCGGGACAAGCCCCAAGTTCTTCGTCATCAATGGCTTCTACAGGCAAAACCAGCGACATTAAGTGCCGCAAATGCAGTGGGCTTGGTCACTTCGCACGTGATTGCACCAACACTCGTGTGGTGATTGCCCTTGATGATGGTGGATATGATTCCGCCAGTGATTATGATGAAGATACATTGGCTCTCATCGCACATGATGAGCAATTCGCGGAAGCAAACACGGCGCAAGATTCACAATACATGGCTGCGGAACACGCGGAGCAGTACCCAAGCTTAATTGCGCACCGAGTTTTGAGTGCACAAGTGACAAAAGCTGAACCTAGTCAGCGCAATAATCTGTTCCATACAAAGGGCGTTGTCAAAGATCGTTGTGTTCGCATTATTATTGATGGAGGGAGCTGCAACAATTTGGCGAGTATGGAGATGGTTGAGAAGCTTTCTCTCATGACACGACCTCATCCTCGACCATATTACATTCAATGGTTTAACAACAGCGGCAAAGTTAAGGTAACACGTACCGTTCGTGTGCATTTTACTATTGCTGCCTATTCTGATTATGTTGAATGTGATGTGGTTCCTATGCAAGCATGTGTGCTTTTACTTGGTAGACCATGGCAATATGATACGAATTCTGTCCATCATGGTAGCACAAATCAATATTCTCTTGTTCATAATGATAAGCCAATTGTGTTACTTCCTATGTCTCCTGAAAATATTTTAAAAGATGATCTTGCTAGAGCTAGTAGAGCACATAATGAGGAGTCAAAGCTGAGTGAAAATCAGATTGTTGCTAACGAATTGATGCCATCTAAAAGTACTCCCAAATCTGCACCGAAACATGCTAATGAAATTCGTTTAAAAAGTACTTGCTTGCTTGCTAGCAAATCTGATATTTCTGAAATTGATGTGAGTACTACTGCATGTTATGCTATCATTTGCAAAGAGGTGCTATTTTCTTTTGAGGACTTGCCTCCTTCCTTGCCACCTGCGGTTGCTAACCTTTTGCAGGAGTTCGTGGACGTTTTTCCATAAGATGTACCTCCAGGATTGCCACCTATTCGCGGAATCGAGCATCAAATTGACTTAATTCCTGGAGCATCACTACCCAATCGTGCGCCATATCGTACCAATCCAGAGGAGACCAAAGAGATTCAGCGACAAATCCAAGCACTACTCGACAAAGGTCATATTCGTGAGTCTCTTAGCCCATGTGCTGTACCTATTATTTTGGTTCCTAAGAAAGATGGTTCATCGCGCATGTGTACTGATTGTAGAGCTATCAATAATATTACTATTCGATATCGTCATCCTATACCACGTTTAGATGATATGCTTGATGAATTGAGTGGCTCTACCATGTTCTCTAAAGTTGATTTGCGTAGTGGTTATCACCAAATTCGTATGAAATTAGGGGATGAATGGAAAACAGCGTTTAAAACTAAGTTCGGTTTATATGAGTGGTTAGTGATGCCTTTTGGTCTAACTAATGCTCCCAGCACATTCATGCGATTAATGAATGAAGTTTTGCGTAGTTTTATTGGCCGTTTTGTGGTTGTTTACTTTGATGATATTCTCATATATAGCACATCTTTAGAGGAACATTTGGATCATTTGCGTGCTGTTTTTACTGTTGGGAATATGCCCTAGAGGCAATAATAAAATGGTTTATTAAGCATATTCAAGTTTATGATAATAGTTTATTATCCATGCTATAATTGTATTAAATGGAAACATAATACATGTGTGGAATATAAACACCCGGAGTCCCTAGTAAGCCTCTACAGGACTAGTTCGTTGATCAAGAGATAGTTAGAGTTTCCTAACTATGGACTTGTTATAGTCACTTGATAACGGAGTCATATCATTAGGAGTAATGGTGTGATGGACATGACCCAAATAAGAGTTGCAATTAATCGTGTCACAAAAGTTTTGTTGTCAACACTTTTAATATGCCAAATATAGTTTCCTTAGACCATGAGATTATATCACTCCCGTTCACCGGAGGAATACTTTGTGGACATCAAATGTCACTTCGTAACTGGGTGATTATAAAGGTGGCTTTCAGGTATCTCCGATGGTGGGTTGTTGGGTGATATGAATCGAGAGTGGAATTTGTCCCTCCATGTGACGGAGAAGATATCTCCAGGCCTTCTCGGTAATATAGCATCAAGAGTCTGCAGACATGTGATTAGGTTGTAATCACCGGGATCCTATATTATGGACGAGTAAAGAGAACTTGCCGGTAACGAGATTAAACTAGACATGGGGATGTCAACGATTAAATCTCGGGCAACTAAAATATCGTGAGACAAAGGGAATCGTATATGAGATTAATTGAATCTCCGGCATCGTGGTTCAATCGAGAAAAGGTTTTCGTTGAGTGTGTAGGAATTAATATGGACATCCCGGTCCCGCTATTAATTATTGATATGATCATGTCTATGCATTCTCGAACCCGTAGGGTCACACACTTAACGTTCCGATGAAATTAGGTTTTGCGATGAATTAAATGATGAAGTGAACGAATGGTGATTCGGAGTCTCGGATGGGATCCCGGACGTCACGAGGAGTTCCGGAGGAGTCCGGAGAATAAGATTCATACATGGAAAGTGGTTTCCGGAGGTTTCGGAAAAGTTCCGGAAATTATTTAAAGGGTACCGGAAGGTTCCGGAATGTTCTAGAAGAGTCTAGAAGTGGGACCGCATATTTTGTATGGGGCCCACATGGTGCAAAGGGGTGCTGCCACCACTTGGTGGGGCGCACCACCTAGGCCCATATGGTGGTGCGGCACAAGGAGGGGAGTCCCACTCCTAGTTGGACTAGGAGGTGGGCTCCCACCCCTTTAGGAAAGGGGCCCAAGGAGGAGTCCTTGTTGGACTCCAACTTGGGGGGCAAGCAAGGAGGGGCCGGCCGGCCCCCTCCCCGTGACCTAGCCGCCACCTATATAAGGAGGGGAGGGGGGGGGGGGAGGTGCACGACAACCTTGGAGGCTGCCGCACCACCCCCCCTAGCCGCACCCCCCTCTCCCATCTAGCCCTAGTGCGCCACCTCTTCTCCCCGAAGGGCTGCCGCACCTCCACCTCTCCACCATAGCCGCACCACCCCTATGCCCTAGGGCTGCTGCGCCGCCTTGTCCTCTCCCTCTCCTCTTGCTTGGCTTGGCGAAGCCCTGCTCGCGGAGATCGTCATCGTCACCGGCACTACCGTCGTGCTGCTGAGATCATCAAGGCCACGTCTTCTCGCTTGCGGGATCAAGGAGTCGACGTCTTCATCGAGCTGTACGTGTGGACGCCGCGGAGGTGCTGCCCATTGCTGCACTTCACCGGATTGGATCTCGAGGATAATACATCTCCTCGCGACTAGACGAGTCTAGTTGCGGGGATCGACTAGCCAACCCCTACACCGACAAAACGCGTTTGTTGATCTTCGAGGGTAAGAGATTGGATCTCATCTTCGCTATCTTCATCTCGTAGATCTAGATCCTTGGGGTTTATTCCGCTTTGCCGCGTAGAAAATTTTTGTTTTCCATGCTGCGACCCCCTCAGTGGTATCAGAGCCTAGATCTATTCGTAGGTGTTGATGCGATTAGAACACAAGGAGTTGTGGGCGTTGATATTTTATGTTGCTACCTTCTCGCGTGCACTTTGCATCTTTGCGGTATTGTGAGATTGAAGCGGCCCGGACCAACCTTACTCGTCCACGCACGAGAGACCGGTTCCACGACTGACATGCAACTTGTTTTGCATAAGTGGCTGGCGGGTGTCTGTTTCTCTTGCTTTAGTGAGGATGCAATTTTCAATGGAAGGCCTTTCAAAAGGATGAGTAAATAAGCAACTATTATATCACCGTTGTGGTTTTGCGTAGATTAGAACGGTTTTAACTCGTTGACCCAAGCCACGTAAAATTTGCATAAACAAAGTAGAGGCGTCTAACTTGTTTTTGCAGAGGGGGTCAAGTGATGTGATATGGCCAATGTGATTTGTGATAATGTATGCAATGATCATGTTTGTAATATTTCGCGACTTGCATGTCGACGAGTACGGCAACCGGCAGGAGCCATATGGTTGTCTATTATTTTATGTGACCTGCGTGTCAATGAAATCACCATGTAATTGCTTTGCTTTATTGCTAAGAGTAGCATTAGTTGTAGTTGCAATAGTTGGTGGACAACCATGGTGATGGCGCCAAGATGATGGAGATCATGCCGGAGATGGAGATCTTGCCGGTGCTTTGAAGATGGAGATCTAAGAGCATATGAAGAAAGGCCATATCATATCACAATTATGAATTGCATGTGATGTTAATCCCTTTTATGCACCTTATTGTTATGCTTAGATGTGATCGCGACGGTAGCATGATAAGGTGATCTCTCATGTTATCAAGATAATGAAGTGTTCTCCCCTAGTATGCGCCGTTGCGAAAGTTCGTCGTTTCGAAGCATCACGTGATGATCGGGTGTGATAGATTCAACGTTCACATACAACGGGTGCAAGCCAGTTTGCACATGCGAAAATACTACGGTTGTCTTGACGAGCCTAGCATGTACAGACATGGCCTCGGGAACACGGAACCGAAAGGTTAAACACGAGTCATATGAATGATATGATCAACACTGAGTTGTTCACCATTGAAGCTACATCATCTCACGTGATGATCGGTGGTGGTGTAGTGGATTTGGATCGTGTGTCACTAATCAACCGGAGAGATGTTGAGTTTAGTGGGAGTTCGTTAATTTGATTAATTGAACTAAAATTGTCATAAACAAGTGTCCTAAAGATGTCTTTGCAAAATCCTTGTAGATCATGGCCGACTACAGTAGTATGTTTCTTGCTGAGGAGCTGCGTCTTGATGGGTCAAACTTCATCGAGTGGTATGAACGTCTTAGAGAAGTCCTATCAACCAATGATCAGCTCTACGTGTTACATGAACCCTTAGAAGAAAAACCCGATGCTTCTGCGAGTTACAACAAACGTATGGATTGGCTCAGCCGGAGTAAGACTCACATTCAAGTCAATTGGTTGATGAGTGTCTTCATGAATTCAGACCTATCCAAACAATTCAAGAACTTGAGTGCCATTGAGACTGTCACTAAGCTAAAGGAAATGTTCATAGCACAAGTGAGAATTGCAAGGTTTGAAGGTCTGGGTGTGTTTCTTTCAACTAAGATGGAAGAAAATGATCGCTTAGAGGATCATCTGAAGAAGATGTATAGGATATATCACACTCTTATGGATGCTTGGGATGTGGAGATGAGTGACGAATTCGCGATAGATGGGTTGTTGCATTCGCTTCATCCCAAATTCAAGAATTGTGTCAGAGACTATGTCAAGGAAAGGGATTCGATCACTTATCCGGAACTGATGTCTCGACTTCGTCAGATCGAAAGGAATCCCGTAGCAGGCGGAGGAGCCAACGCAGAAGGTATATTTTGATATACTAGTTATAAATGTTTAAATGTCCCATTTACACTTATGGTGAGCTAAGTATTTGATACTTGTGCTGTTTTGTGAAAACAGGGCCTGCCGTTTGAAGTGCATGGAGGGACTGAGTGGATTTCGCGGGAAGATGGCAATCAAGGAGTTGATGCTGGCGATGTTCTACTTCTACATTTATCGTTTTAAATTAGAGGATTTGAATGAGTTTTGTAATCGAATTAAGTGTGATCTTAAATTAGTGTGTCTCGGTTTGTGAGACGGTCATTCATGTTAAAGACAAGTGGTTGTTCTATTTTCATGAGTAATCCTTTTTGGAGATCACGTTTCGATTATGAGATTATTGTCCTTTGCTAGATTTTAAACGATAATTAGTTAAACACTTATAAAATAAAGACATGCTAAAATATCCAATACTTAATGATGAGAGTTGTTTTAATTGTACTATTAGTGCTGAAGAGCATGTTGATGCGCATCACTAAGTAGTGTGATTAAAAATGCCATTTTCTGAAAATGCCATGAGTTGCTGAAAATAAACACAAGTGTTGGTTGTATTTTTCAGTAAATAAAAGACATCATTGTTTTATCATTGATGAGTAAATAGGAGTATTTATTCATGTCATGATAAGATTATGGAAGTAAAGGATATTAAGTTAACAAGATAATTGAGTCTTTTCGATTTGATCAAAAGAGACAAAATATTTGAGTTATTGTTTAGTATGGATGACTTGTGACAAGTGTTATCACAAATTACAATGTTTAGAGTTATTCAAAAGGTGTTTTGATAAACCTAAAGTATTGTAGTCACATTATATTTGATATCATGTGGTCATAAACAAAGGGTTAAAGGTTTTAAGGTTTCATTAGTATCATTTAGATTTATTTTGATAACACTCCTGTTTTAAATAAAGGGTCTATTTAATGATTTGCGTTTCGCATATGAGTTATGTGAAATAGTGGTTTCAATAATTATGAGATAATTAAAACCAAAGCAAATAAAGTTTTGTAGAATGTTCATATGAGTTTGTGAATAGAGATTCCACAATATGAGACTAAAAGGAACAAACCAATGTGTTTGGTTGTGTTATGTATTTTAGTGGTTTTATCGTGAAATTGTTTCATGGATAAAAGAATTGTTGGAATAAGTTTAGAAAGTTTAAACCTTTCATGTTTATGTATCAAGTGGCACATGTAAAGTGCTGTGTTGGTTAAAACTTGACACATAAAGGTTTTGATGATGGTGATCATTGAATTTTGGTTTAGCTTGTCTAAAGAGATGTAGGTTTCAAGAATATGAATTTTGTCAAAAGTTGCAAAATAATATTCATGATTTACTTGTCATGTTTGGGAAACAAGACATACCTACAAAACTACAAAAGAAGAAATAGAAACTTTAAATACGAAAGTGACTGAGAGTCATTCTACTTTAAGTTTAAATCATAAAGTAATTGTTACTTGATTTTGTGAAAAGAATGTTTCACATATTTATTTTGCAAAAGAGTTTGCGTGGAATAAATAAAACTTAGAGCTAGCAAAGTGCTGGTGTTTCGTATATGAGTTCTCGAATCTTAAGAGTTAAGAGTTTTGGAGGAGTCCAAAGTGTCGAGAAAGTGCATAAGAAACTGAGTGAGATCTAATTAAGATATGTGGTGACATATATTAAGTTAGAGCAGAAATTAATTTCCATAATCAAAATATGTGGTGACATATGTTTGAGTGGGAGCTAGTTAATCATGGTCAAATATAAAGATAACATATTTCTGAGTGGGAGCCAAAGTGGCTTCACAATTTAATATGTGTATGAGGTATATTTGAGTGGGAGTTTACAACATAGTGTTTGAATGAAATGGAGATTTCATAAATGTTGTAAATGTTGTCATGGACTAATGCATAACTTATGAAGTTAGTTTGAACGTCAAATATTCATGTAGATGAATGTATCTATGGAGGATAGATAAGTTTGATGAATATCAAAGTCAGGGTGTTTTTCCTATACAAGTTTTGAAGGAGTTCAAAATGAAACAAGAGAAGAATGGTTCATCTCATTGTGATATATAGGTGAAGCATTGAGTTAGAGAACTCAGTACAAAATTGATGGTTGGAGGATATGTTGGAATTCAATATGAATTGTTCATAGATCTCGACATATAAGAACCATATGTTTGTATATGACGATATGTGACCCAAGTTCTTAATTGTAAGAACATGTTGAATGAGGAGTCATTTTTCATGAGATTGAGATAAATTTAGAAAATGGTGGACTTGGTTGAAGTCATAAAGCCAGACTAAATTAGGGATCTCTTAATATCGGAGTAGCACAGCGAAAGCATGATCGGAAATATCAAAGTGACAAGGCTCACTGTTGATTTGTTAAGTCTACAACATATAGGAGTATATGATTAATTCAAGGATTGAAATAAGATATAATATTGTGGTTTGAGAAAGTTGTTTCAAGATTGAGTGAGTTCCAGATGCATGTGTTATGAGAAAGTCCAATTGACTAATCATACATATGGGCATGAAAGGATATGATTATCTCACTCTATAACCAAACATATTATATGCATTATATGATAATGGTTTTATCATGGGATGATAGGAAGTTTATCATGTGATGATAAAGTAATGTCAAATTAGGTGACAGTTACAATTTTGCAAAGGACATAAAGAGCTGTAAAGTACAGAGCACGGACAGAACCTCTTCCACAAGCAAACATGATCAGCACTGAGACTTCATGAGTGAGACTTCATGGGTGTTGAATCGCGGAAATGTAAACTAGATTATTGACTCTAGTGCAAGTGGGAGACTGTTGGGAATATGCCCTAGAGGCAATAATAAAATGGTTTATTAAGCATATTCAAGTTTATGATAATAGTTTATTATCCATGCTATAATTGTATTAAATGGAAACATAATACATGTGTGGAATATAAACACCCGGAGTCCCTAGTAAGCCTCTACAGGACTAGTTCGTTGATCAAGAGATAGTTAGAGTTTCCTAACTATGGACTTGTTATAGTCACTTGATAACGGAGTCATATCATTAGGAGTAATGGTGTGATGGACATGACCCAAATAAGAGTTGCAATTAATCGTGTCACAAAAGTTTTGTTGTCAACACTTTTAATATGCCAAATATAGTTTCCTTAGACCATGAGATTATATCACTCCCGTTCACCGGAGGAATACTTTGTGGACATCAAACGTCACTTCGTAACTGGGTGATTATAAAGGTGGCTTTCAGGTATCTCCGATGGTGGGTTGTTGGGTGATATGAATCGAGAGTGGAATTTGTCCCTCCATGTGACGGAGAAGATATCTCCAGGCCTTCTCGGTAATATAGCATCAAGAGTCTGCAGACATGTGATTAGGTTGTAATCACCGGGATCCTATATTATGGACGAGTAAAGAGAACTTGCCGGTAACGAGATTAAACTAGACATGGGGATGTCAACGATTAAATCTCGGGCAAGTAAAATATCGTGAGACAAAGGGAATCGTATATGAGATTAATTGAATCTCCGGCATCGTGGTTCAATCGAGAAAAGGTTTTCGTTGAGTGTATAGGAATTAATATGGACATCCCGGTCCCGCTATTAATTATTGATATGATCATGTCTATGCATTCTCGAACCCGTAGGGTCACACACTTAACGTTCCGATGAAATTAGGTTTTGCGATGAATTAAATGATGAAGTGAACGAATGGTGATTCGGAGTCTCGGATGGGATCCCGGACGTCACGAGGAGTTCCGGAGGAGTCCGGAGAATAAGATTCATATATGGAAAGTGGTTTCCGGAGGTTTCGGAAAAGTTCCGGAAATTATTTAAAGGGTACCGGAAGGTTCCGGAATGTTCTAGAAGAGTCTAGAAGTGGGACCGCATATTTTGTATGGGGCCCACATGGTGCAAAGGGGTGCTGCCACCACTTGGTGGGGCGCACCACCTAGGCCCATATGGTGGTGCGGCACAAGGAGGGGAGTCCCACTCCTAGTTGGACTAGGAGGTGGGCTCCCACCCCTTTAGGAAAGGGGCCCAAGGAGGAGTCCTTGTTGGACTCCAACTTGGGGGGCAAGCAAGGAGGGGCCGGCCGGCCCCCTCCCCTTGACCTAGCCGCCACCTATATAAGGAGGGGAGGGGGGGGGAGGCGCACCACAACCTTGGAGGCTGCCGCACCACCCCCCCTAGCCGCACCCCCCTCTCCCATCTAGCCCTAGTGCGCCACCTCTTCTCCCCGAAGGGCTGCCGCACCTCCACCTCTCCACCATAGCCGCACCACCCCTATGCCCTAGGGCTGCTGCGCCGCCTTGTCCTCTCCCTCTCCTCTTGCTTGGCTTGGCGAAGCCCTGCTCGCGGAGATCGTCATCGTCACCGGCACTACCGTCGTGCTGCTGAGATCATCAAGGCCACGTCTTCTCGCTTGCGGGATCAAGGAGTCGACGTCTTCATCGAGCTGTACGTGTGGACGCCGCGGAGGTGCTGCCCGTTGCTGCACTTCACCGGATTGGATCTCGAGGATAATACATCTCCTCGCGACTAGACGAGTCTAGTTGCGGGGATCGACTAGCCAACCCCTACACCGACAAAACGCGTTTGTTGATCTTCGAGGGTAAGAGATTGGATCTCATCTTCGCTATCTTCATCTCGTAGATCTAGATCCTTGGGGTTTATTCCGCTTTGCCGCGTAGAAAATTTTTGTTTTCCATGCTGCGACCCCATCAGTGGTATCAGAGCCTAGATCTATTCGTAGGTGTTGATGCGATTAGAACACAAGGAGTTGTGGGCGTTGATATTTTATGTTGCTACCTTCTCGCGTGCACTTTGCATCTTTGCGGTATTGTGAGATTGAAGCGGCCCGGACCAACCTTACTCGTCCACGCACGAGAGACCGGTTCCACGACTGACATGCAACTTGTTTTGCATAAGTGGCTGGCGGGTGTCTGTTTCTCTTGCTTTAGTGAGGATGCAATTTTCAATGGAAGGCCTTTCAAAAGGATGAGTAAATAAGCAACTATTATATCACCGTTGTGGTTTTTGCGTAGATTAGAACGGTTTTACTCGTTGACCCAAGCCACGTAAAATTTGCATAAACAAAGTAGAGGCGTCTAACTTGTTTTTGCAGNTCAATGGAAGGCCTTTCAAAAGGATGAGTAAATAAGCAACTATTATATCACCGTTGTGGTTTTGCGTAGATTAGAACGGTTCTATCTCGTTGACCAAGCCACGTAAAATTTGCATAAACAAAGTAGAGGCGTCTAACTTGTTTTTGCAGAGGGGGTCAAGTGATGTGATATGGCCAATGTGATTTGTGATAATGTATGCAATGATCATGTTTGTAATATTTTCGCGACTTGCATGTCGACGAGTACGGCAACCGGCAGGAGCCATATGGTTGTCTATTATTTTATGTGACCTGCGTGTCAATGAATCACCATGTAATTGCTTTGCTTTATTGCTAAGAGTAGCATTAGTTGTAGTTGCAATAGTTGGTGGACAACCATGGTGATGGCGCCAAGATGATGGAGATCATGCCGGAGATGGAGATCTTGCCGGTGCTTTGAAGATGGAGATCTAAGAGCATATGAAGAAAGGCCATATCATATCACAATTATGAATTGCATGTGATGTTAATCCCTTTTATGCACCTTATTGTTATGCTTAGATGTGATCGCGACGGTAGCATGATAAGGTGATCTCTCATGTTAATATCAAGATAATTAAGTGTTCTCCCCTAGTATGCGCCGTTGCGAAAGTTCGTCGTTTCGAAGCATCACGTGATGATCGGGTGTGATAGATTCAACGTTCACATACAACGGGTGCAAGCCAGTTTGCACATGCGGAAATACTACGGTTGTCTTGACGAGCCTAGCATGTACAGACATGGCCTCGGGAACACGATACCGAAAGGTTAAACACGAGTCATATGAATGATATGATCAACACTGAGTTGTTCACCATTGAAACTACATCATCTCACGTGATGATCGGTGGTGGTGTAGTGGATTTGGATCGTGTGTCGCTAATCAACCAGAGAGATGTTGAGTTTAGTGGGAGTTCATTAATTTGATTAAATTGAACTAAAATTGTCATAAACCAGTGTCCTAAAGATGTCTTTGCAAAATCCTTGTAGATCATGGCCGACTACAGTAGTATGTTTCTTGCTGAGGAGCTGCGTCTCGATGGGTCAAACTTCATCGAGTGGTATGAACGTCTTAGAGAAGTCCTATCAACCAATGATCAGCTCTACGTGTTACATGAACCCTTAGAAGAAAAACCCGATGCTTCTGCGAGTTACAACAAGCGTATGGATTGGCTCAGCCGGAGTAAGACTCACATTCAAGTCAATTGGTTGATGAGTGTCTTCATGAACTCAGACCTATCCAAACAATTCAAAAACTTGAGTGCCATTGAGACTGTCACTAAGCTAAAGGAAATGTTCATAGCACAAGTGAGAATTGCAAGGTTTGAAGGTCTGGGTGTGTTTCTTTCAACTAAGATGGAAGAAAATGATCGCTTAGAGGATCATCTGAAGAAAATGTATAGGATATATCACACTCTTATGGATGCTTGGGATGTGGAGATGAGTGACGAATTCGCGATAGATGGGTTGTTGCATTCGCTTCATCCCAAATTCAAGAATTGTGTCAGAGACTATGTCAAGGAAAGGAATTCGATCACTTATCCGGAACTGATGTCTCGACTTCGTCAGATCGAAAGGAATCCCGTAGCAGGCGGAGGAGCCAACGCAGAAGGTATATTTTGATATACTAGTTATAAATGTTTAAATGTCCCATTTACACTTATGGTGAGCTAAGTATTTGATACTTGTGCTGTTTTATGAAAACAGGGCCTGCCGTTTGAGAAGTGCATGGAGGGACTGAGTGGATCTCGCGGGAAGATGGCAATCAAGGAGTTGATGCTGGCGATGTTCTACTTCTACATTTATCGTTTTAAATTAGAGGATTTGAATGAGTTTTTGTAATCGAATTGAGTGTGATCTTAAATTAGTGTGTCTCGGTTTGTGAGACGGTCATTCATGTTAAAGACAAGTGGTTGTTCTATTTTCATGAGTAATCCTTTTTTGGAGATCACGTTTCGATTATGAGATTATTGTCCTTTGCTAGATTTAAACGATAATTAGTTAAACACTTATAAAATAAAGACATGCTAAAATATCCAATACTTAATGATGAGAGTTGTTTTAATTGTACTATTAGTGCTGAAGAGCATGTTGATGCGCATCACTAAGTAGTGTGATTAAAAATGCCATTTTTCTGAAAATGCCATGAGTTGCTGAAAATAAACACAAGTGTTGGTTGTATTTTTCAGTAAATAAAAGACATCATTGTTTTATCATGGATGAGTAAATAGGAGTATTTATTCATGTCATGATGAGATTTTGGAAGTAGAGGATATTAAGTTAACAAGATAATTGAGTCTTTTCGATTTGATCAAAAGAGACAAAATATTTGAGTTATTGTTTAGTATGGAGACTTGTGACAAGTGTTATCACAAATTACAATATTTAGAGATTATTCGAAGTGTTTTGATAAACCTAAAGTATTGTAGTCACATTATATTTGATATTATGTGGTCATAAAGAAGGGTCTTAGGTTTTAAGGTTTCATTAGTATCATTTAGATAAAACACTCTGTTTTAAATAAAGGATCTATTTAATGATTTGCGTTTCGCATATGAGTTATGTGAAATAGTGGTTTCAATAATTATGAGATAATTAAAACCAAAGCAAATAAAGTTTTGTAGAGTGTTCATATGAGATTATGAATAGAGATTCCACAATGTGAGACTAAAAAGGGACAAACCAATGTGTTTGGTTGTGTTATGTATTTTAGTGGTTTTATCGTGAAATTGTTTCATGGATAAAAGATTTGTTGGAATAAGTTTAGAAAGCCTAAACCTTGCATGTTCATGTATCAAGTGGCACATTTGTAAAGTGCTATGTTGGATAAAACTTGACACATAAAAGGTTTTGATGATGGTGATCATTGAATTTTGGTTTAGCTTGTCTAAAGAGATGTAGGTTTCAAGAATATGAATTTTGTCAAAAGTTGCAAAATAATATTCATGATTTGCTTGTCGTGTTTGGGAAACAAGACATACCTACAAAACTGCAAAAGAAGAAATAGAAACTTTAAATACGAAAGTGACTAAGAGTCATTCTACTTTAAGTTTAAATCATAAAGTAATTGTTACTTGATTTTGTGAAAAGAATGTTTCACATATTTATTTTGCAAAAGAGTTTGCGTGGAATAAATAAAACTTAGAGCTGGCAATGTGCTGGTGTTTCGTATATGAGTTCTCGAATCTTAAGAGTTAAGAGTTTTGGAGGAGTCCAAAGTGTCGAGAAAGTGCATAAGAAACTGAGTGAGATCTAATTAAGATATGTGGTGACATATATTAAGTTAGAGCAGAAATTAATTTCCATAATCAAAATATGTGGTGACATATGTTTGAGTGGGAGCTAGTTAATCATGGTCAAATATAAAGATAACATATTTCTGAGTGGGAGCCAAGTAGCTTCACAATTTAATATGTGTATGAAGTATATTTGAGTGGGAGTTTACAACATAGTGTTTGAATGAAATGGAGATTTCATAAATGTTGTAAATGGTGACATGGACCAATGCATAACTTATGAAGTTAGTTTGAACGTCAAATATTCATGTAGATGAATGTATCTATGGAGGATAGATAAGTTTGATAAACATTAAAGTCAGGATGTTTCAACCTAAATAGTTTTTTGAAGGAGTTCAAAATGAAACAAGAGAAGAATGGTTCATCTCATTGTGGCATATAGGTGAAGCATTGAGTTAGAGAACTCAGTACAAAATTGATGGTTGGAGGATATGTTGGAATTCAATATGAATTGGTCATATATCTCAACATATAAGAACCATATGTTTGTATATGACGATATGTGACCCAAGTTCTTAATTGTAAGAACATGTTGAATGAGGAGTCATTCTTCATGAGATTGAGATAAATTTAGAAAATGGTGGACTTGGTTGAAGTCATAAAGCCAGACTAAATTAGGGATCTCTTAATATCAGAGTAGCACAGCGAAAGCATGATCGGAAATATCAAAGTGACAAGGCTCACTGTTGATTTGTTAAGTCAACAACATATAGGAGTATATGATTAATTCAAGGATTGAAATAAGATATAATATTTTGGTTTGAGAAAGTTGTTTCAAGACTGAGTGAGTTCCAGATGCATATGTCGTGGGAAAGTCCATTTGACTGAACATACATATAGGCATAAAAGGATATGAGTATCTCACTCTATAACCAAACATATTATATGCATTATATGATAATGGTTTTATCATGGGATGATAGGAAGTTTATCATGAGATGATAAAGTAATGTCAAATTAGATGACAGTTACAATTTTGCAAAGGACATAAAGAGCTGTAAAGTACAGAGCACGGACAGAACCTCTTCCACAAGCAAACATGATCAGCACTGAGACTTCATGAGTGAGACTCCATGGGTGTTGGATCGCGGAAATGTAAACTAGATTATTGACTCTAGTGCAAGTGGGAGACTGTTGGGAATATGCCCTAGAGGCAATAACAAAATGGTTTATTAAGCATATTCAAGTTTATGATAATAGTTTATTATCCATGCTATAATTGTATTAAATGGAAACATAATACATGTGTGGAATATAAACACCCGGAGTCCCTAGTGAGCCTCTACAGGACTAGTTCGTTGATCAAGAGATAGTTAGAGTTTCCTAACTATGGACTTGTTATAGTCACTTGATAACGGAGTCATATCATTAGGAGTAATGGTGTGATGGACATGACCCAAATAAAGAGTTGCAATTAATCGTGTCACAAAGAGTTTTGTTGTCAACACTTTTAATATGCCAAATATAGTTTCCTTAGACCATGAGATTATATCACTCCCGTTCACCGGAGGAATACTTTGTGGACATCAAACGTCACTTCGTAACTGGGTGATTATAAAGGTGGCTTTCAGGTATCTCCGATGGTGGGTTGTTGGGTGATATGAATCGAGAGTGGAATTTGTCCCTCCATGTGACGGAGAAGATATCTCCAGGCCTTCTCGGTAATATAGCATCAAGAGTCTGCAGACATGTGATTAAGTTGTAATCACCGGGATCCTATATTATGGACGAGTAAAGAGAACTTGCCGGTAACGAGATTAAACTAGACATGGGGATGTCAACGATTATATCTCGGGCAAGTAAAATATCGTGAGACAAAGGGAATCGTATATGAGATTAATTGAATCTCCGGCATCGTGGTTCAATCGAGAAAAGGTTTTCGTTGAGTGTATAGGAATTAATATGGACATCCCGGTCCCGCTATTAATTATTGATATGATCATGTCTATGCATTCTCGAACCCGTAGGGTCACACACTTAACGTTCCGATGAAATTAGGTTTTGCGATGAATTAAATGATGAAGTGAACGAATGGTGATTCGGAGTCTCGGATGGGATCCCGGACGTCACGAGGAGTTCCGGAGGAGTCCGGAGAATAAGATTCATATATGGAAAGTGGTTTCCGGAGGATTCGGAAAAGTTCCGGAAATTATTTAAAGGGTAGCGGAAGGTTCCGGAATGTTCTAGAAGGGTCTAGAAGTGGGACCATATTTTGTATGGGGCCCACATGGTGCAAAGGGGTGCTGCCACCACCTAGGTGGTGCGCACCACCTAAGCCCACATGGGCTGGTGCGGCTAAGGGAAGAGGGGAGTCCCACTCCTAGTTGGACTAGGAGGTGGGCTCTCCACCCCTTTAGGAAAGGGGCCCAAGTAGGAGTTCTAGAAGGACTCCAACTTGGGGGGCAAGCAAGGAGGGGCCGGCCGGCCCCCTCCCCTTGACCTAGCCGCCACCTATATAAGGAGGGGAGGGGGGGAGGCGCAACACACCTTGGAGGCTGCCCCCCCTTGCCGCACCCCCCTCTCCCTCTAGCCCTAGTGCGCCACCCCTCTCTCCCGAAGGGCTGCCGCACCTCCACCTCTCCACCATAGCCGCACCACCCCTATGCCCTAGGGCTGCTGCGCCGCCTTGTCCTCTTCCTCTCCTCTTGCTTGGCTTGGCGAAGCCCTGCTCGCGGAGATCGTCATCATCACCGGCACTACCGTCGTGCTGCTGAGATCATCAAGGCCACGTCGTCTCGCTTGCGGGATCAAGGAGTCGACGTCTTCATCGAGCTGTACGTGTGGACGCCGCGGAGGTGCTGCCCGTTGCTGCACTTCACCGGATTGGATCTCGAGGATAATACATCTCCTCGCGACTAGACGAGTCTAGTTGCGGGGATCGACTAGCCAACCCCTGCACCGACAAAACACGTTTGTTGATCTTCGAGGGTAAGAGATTGGATCTCATCTTCGCTATCTTCATCTCGTAGATCTAGATCCTTGGGGTTTATTCCGCTTTGCCGCGTAGAAAATTTTTGTTTTCCATGCTGCGACCCCTTCAAGGATCACATGTGTTCACGGATTGTTAATGCTTTGCTCCGGTACTCTATTAAAAGGAGTACCTTAATTACCAGTAGTTTCCCTTGAGGCCACGCTTCAAACGGGCTGGTAGGACAAAAGATGTTGTGCAAGTTTCTCCTTGTGAGCACGTACGACTACTTATGGAACGCATGCCTATGGTTACTTAGTACTCAGTTACTTTATTATTATCATCTGCAAATGCCTTGTCTTACTTATTACATGAATCATATCATCCATGCAGCGCCCATTCATCCATCCCTGTGCCTACAGTATTTTAAACCTGCTGTCTTCTGCAATATTTACTGCTGCCTTTATTTTACTGCTGTCTCTATTTTGCTACTGCTATTACTATAAAACTGTTGCTACTGATCCTTTGTTGCGAGCAAGACTATTTACAGGTGCAGCTGAATTGACAACTCAGTTGTTAAGGCTTATAAGTATTCTTTGTCTCCCCTTGTGTCGAACCAATAAATTTGGGTTATACTACCCTCGAAGACTGTTGCGATCCCCTATACTTGTGGGTTATCACACCTCAGCCCCAACTCCGGCCTCCGCGGTCTTGCTGGCGTCCGCATCCGCCTTCGCCTTCGCCTCAGCTTCCCTGGAGGCCACCAGCTGCTCCACAGTCAGACCGACGTTGAAAGCATCCTTGGCCAAATCCGCCTGCGCCATACATGCATAAAACTCCCTTTCCAAATCATCCTGACTCAAGTCATAAATGAAGTCACCCCCAGGAGCGCGACCAATCACCTCGGTGCTAGCTCCGCCAGCGGGGGCATCCAGCTTCTCCCCCATCCTCGCGGCAACCTCGGCCCTGATGTCGGCCTCAATTGCGTCCACCTGCGCCTCCACCGCGAGTTTCCCAGCGGGCGTCAAGCCGGCCGTGGTCGGCCGGCTAGGCGCCGAAGATAGCTTCTTCACGGGCAGCGCGCCCCGCTTCATGAAGGATCCCCTCCCGTTGCGGATGAACTTGCCCGCATCTGAATCAGCAGCCGCCTTCGACCGCCTCTCCTTCGCAATCTGGGGGGAAGGCACCGTCTGAGCCTTCCGGGCATTCGCCACCAGCACCTTTGTTCTCCGGCTGGACACGGGCGGCTTGAAGGCTAGCACGGAAGAGGAACCCTCAGAGTCCGGATCGGAGCTACTGGAGAGATCAACAACCACGCGCACGCCGCCACCGCCGGCTTGCTCGATGACAGCGAGTGCGGGAGACTTACCACGGGAAGACGGAGCTAGAGGTGCATCGCCGTGCTCGAGGTCCGAGTCCTCGTAGGCGGTCCGGTCGGAATCGGAGGCGGCCGAAGTGGGGCTCGTCGCGGCATGACCGCCATCGCCATCACCAACGACATCAGCATCGACGTCGGCACCAGACGACTCCGTGGTGTCGCCATGCCCGTACGTCTGCTTCCCCGCGTCGGACGCAATGGGGGAGTCAACGTCCGCCTCACTTTCCGAGGCGGTCTCTTCATCTTCCGCCGCTTGCTCGGTGGAGGCGGCTTCCTCGTCGGGGACCATCTGCTCCTCAGGGAGAGGACCCGTCCGGTCCTCCCCGAAGACAACGTCAAGGTCTTCGGCCTTCTGACGCTCGCAAATCTGCAAAGATGCGCCAGCCGGATCAATTCTCCAGCCGGCCAGAAGAAACTCGAGATGAAAAATGACAAAAGAAGACAACATCGGGAGCACGCGCCGCATAGGAGAACGGCTCGACTCCAAACAGCCACTTCCGCTTGAACCCATCGGTAATCACGATGGCGGCCCTACGGCGCAACTCGGCTATCTCCAGGGCCTCCGTGCTAACCTGGGTGGGATCCCAAACACCCGAATAGAAACACATCTTGTGCTCCCGAGTCTGCAGTGGGAACACCCGTCTGGACAACCAGGCTAGAGTCAGGTCCCTTGAAGTCAAACCGGCTTCAATCAGATCCCGCAGCCGAGCCTTCATGGACGCTTCCAGAGCTTCATCAATAGGCGTCCTCCGGTTCCAGGACTTGTCGGCAGGCTGCATGTTCACGAAGCCGGGAAGCCCAATCTGGTCCGACGCCGTGAGATTCCGGACATAGAAGTAGGTGCTCTGCCACTTCTTGATGGAATCCGGAAAATGAACCTTGGGGAAGAGGATGCTCTTCATGTATATGGAGACGGCTCCGTACTCGTGCAGCTTCTTGCTGGAAGTCTGAGCCCGGAGGAAGAAGAAAATCCCAAATACCTCCATACAGGGCCAAATGCCCAGGTACGCCTCGCAGAGGGTGACGAAGCAGGAGAGCAGCGTAATGCTGTTAGCTCCCAGGTGATGAAGCTGCAAGCCGTAGAAGGTCAGAAACTCCCAGAGGAAGGGGCTCGCCGGCAACGCCAACCCTCTCGCCAGATGCGAGGAGAACACCACGGACTCGTTCACCGCCGGAGCCGGCGAGATTTCGTCATTGTCGGGGACACGGGTCCCGACCTCCTCCTTTAGGCCAATGAACCCCCCGCTGCGGAGCCTCCTGAGTTCCGCGCCATTGACTCAGGAGCCCATCCAGGCGCCTGAGCTTATCATTGATGTTCGGTTTCCCGTCGGAGAAGAGGTGGCGCCGGCGAGGACGAAAGCACCGGAATAATGCGAGGAAGGATGATGCACTCAAGAAGAAGATGAAGAGTAAGGTGCGAGCTGGAGAATGGTAGCCCGAACCATTCACCCTTTCTTCCTCTGTTAAAGCGAGACGCCACCGATAAATCGCGTTCACGCACACCGCGTGGCGCGCGGTTACGGCCGAACCGTCCGCAAAAGATCCCATCGGCGAACGGTTTCCAAAGAAGATCCCCACGACGAAGCCGAGGCGTTCTGCCTCGGATCCCGGGAGGAGCCTCCAGTCAGACAGGACGTGAGAACGTGGCTGACGTAAGCCACGATCCGAGCCCTCAAGCCATCCAAGCGACACCACCAAGATCTTCAGTTCCGGCTGCACGCAGCCGGACAAGCCGTCTTCAAGATCTCCAAGCGAGAAGCTACTCGCAAGCCGGGCCCTTCAACCTCAACAACACACGACAAAAATCGGGAAGCTCGCGAAGCCTTCCCAGCAAGCAGACAAGACTCCACGAGCTCGGGGGCTAGTGTCGGGGAGATGAACCTCGGATACCCTAAAGACGCTCATTTCTTCAAACTCCTCAAGCCGGCCAGGTCACGCCGGCTGCATCACGCCGGCTGCATTTGCCCGGCTGCACCTATCCGGATGCATCCGTCCGGCTGGACTGAAGCCGGATCAACCAACCGACAGTTCCGTACCAGTGGGCCAACCTCGCGTAACCGTCGCCTGTGAACAGTACTTCCTGTCGGGCGTTTCCTGTACAACATCATGACAATTAGCTCCAGCCGGACCAGAGCGTAGCTGATGTCATAGGGATAACCATGTAATTTCCTTGTAACCCAAAACCCTAGCCCGTTGCCTATATAAGGCGGGCTAGAGCCCCCTACGAGAAGGGGAGTTCAGAGAGACAGAAGGAGAAAGGATCGTCGTCAACCTCCAGCCGGCTAGGACCTCCAGCCGGCTGCCACCTGAAACAGCTCCAGGAGCACATTGTAGCCCGAATTCTGTGATCTAGCAATAAGAAACCAGAAGAGCAAGACGTAGGGGTGTTACCTCCACAAGAGGGCCCCGAACCTGGGTACATCGCGTGTGTTTGCGTTTACCCAATCCCGAGCGAACACCATTGTTGCCTTGCCCCACAATCTTCCCCATCTCTGATGGGTATGCCGTGCTATCCACCACGACAAGTGCGGTGCGCCACAGGTAACAAATACTAGTGACGCGGTACCTGTGGCGCACCATGGTGCGCCACTGGTAACCAAAAATGGTGCGCCACAGGTAGCCTTTTCTCTACCAGTGTACCTTTGCAATGGGAAAACTTGACCAAATCATAAAGGGGGGCAAAAGAGATTCACTGAGAGTTGAGGGGCCAATTTGATTTTTATTTCTCATGTGTGTGATAAAAAATGCTAAATGTGAGTAGTTGTATGAAAACTTCCTATGGGTTGGGGGGCATGAACCACCTTCGCCACAACTAAGCTCCGTGACTGCACCATTGAGTGTGATATCTTCTAGTGGATTCGTGCCTATCATTAAATCAAATGTAGATTTACACATCTGGATTTTCACCTTGATTTTGTGCACTATTTTTATGACAAAGCTCTTCACCGTCTAAGAATTATTAGTATACTTGTTGAGAAAAAAGGCGGATTAAAAAGATCCTCAAAGATTCCATGTTGCATTCTCAAAGATTCCATGTTGCGAGATCTTGCCAAAAGTAATTAGACGAGGTTACTTCATATCAAGACATGCATCACACCACAACTCTGACAAAAAGTAAGCAACATTGCCATCACCTGCATTTTGGAATTGATTAATAAATCTTAAAGGGGATGTTAGATTTTCTTTAAAATAACTCTCCAAGTAACTTTTTTTACCCCGTATAGGTGGCAACATAATCTGAGTATCGGTCCTTCTTCACCACATGGTTTTTTTGTCATGTGTGACATCTTTCCCCCTATGAGTTTCCTATTCTCTAACCTACCTTCTTGCTAATCTCGCTGTGTGCATCCTAGTTGTGCAGAGGCTGGGTGTGGACTCTATTGATTGTATCGACTTGATGTAAACTCTTGAGTCTAAATAAAGACGCCCTTTATCGAAAAAAGTGACTTTTTGGAATGACATGTTGCTATAATAAGTGTTCTGAATCAGCTTAAACAAAGGTATATCCATCCTATTAAAGAACATGCGAAGGTTTTTGACCTTGAATTTTTAGCCTACAAACTTTAGTCCAAGCAGCTAGGGTAGGACCTTCTGCGTGAATGTCATATCCTCTGCGGATCAAATGCCTCATCTATGACTGGGACATGTGTTGCGCGTGCACACTAACTAGTTTGATAAGTTCTCGTTTGGAAATCTCATGGACTTCTAAGCTATGCATGAATAAGATATGCATTTTTTCTAGAACTGATTTTTCCATTTGAATACAAATTTGAAATTATGGTTAACCTTCTCAAATGCTCGACTCTTGCTTTGGTATTCCAAGATGCGAACCGATGTATGTGAAAGGAGAAGTTCCCCTTTTACAATTCCAGGATACTTGTAAGATGCTCAATCCCATTCTCCTCCACATAGATTGGTGTCATATTTGATTTATGCTACTTGTAAAGGTGTATGTTAATTTTTTCACAAAGTGATTTGTGATTATGTAAAAGAGTCATAAGGTGCTCTTTTAGTGTATGTTAGCAGTTACATAAAGAATGAGGACTCCGTGTGTTGTGACTCCGTAAAAGTGCCATATCATATGGTGTGCTTGTGGTTCCATTAAAAAGATAGAGGATTTGGAATTCCTCAAAGATTTCAAGCAATGATCATTTAGACAATTTTTTTTACCATAGCTTGAGGCTTCTTCTAACATTTTTAAACCTTGCATCTATTGAAGTATAAATGCATTGTATCAAAGGCACGAGGTATTGAACTCAAGACCCGACTAATGTAATTTTTTTATACAAAATTCCACCAGTTCGAACTTTTCAAAGAAACTGGTTCGGTGTAAATCTATATGGTATGAGGTATTGAATTCAAGACCCGGCTAATGCAATTTATATAGAAAAATTGTAGCCCACTTTTGGTCCACGTTTAGACCTGAGGGAGCCATACACGAGGGGGAGTGTTGAAATATAAATGCATTACCCTCTTTTGCCTATCATCAAGCCGTTCTGCACTATTAGTGAAATCAATAGAAATATTCCAAGCATATTAAACCACTTGCTCGAAAGAGCTATGCTACATCCAAGAATTCTCTCTTTTGAGTCATAGATCCAAAATATGAAGCAAAGTAGTTTAGATTGAAAAATATGGCACAAATAGTCTACTCGTCATTAATTGGTGGTCTATTAACTCTTCTCAAAGAGGTTGCAAACCCGAATTTTCTACAGTCCATGGTATCGACCATGCGTGTTTCAACCGTTTTGGGTATTCTAAGGTTAGTTCTGAATTTTTTCATGAAGCATCTTTGTGTTTCGGAAAACCTGTCTGAATCTCCATGCATGAAACACGGTGGATATACCGTGCATGGAACTGTATATGTGCCTGAGAATACTTGGAATATGTAGAATACCTAGATAATGAGAAATAGCATAGATAACAACGATTAGTGATTGTACGCAAAAAAGAGAGGATTGTAGACGGGTTCATAAAATGTATACGCTTGAGAATCTGCTAAATCTGAGGTTTCTTTCGCAAACTATCAAGGGCTTCAAGACAAGAAATGCTAAAAGCTGGATTGGTTGGCTGTAAATAAAATGTATACACAAATCTTGATGAAGTGGACGGTGTGGATAGGTCGTGGACGTGCACGTAGCTGTGGTTTTGTATTTCCGTTCTGTACACTATCATACCCATCAAGCCGCACACACTGACGCATCCATCCTTGGCTTCTCACACGCTGACCAGAACGCTCGCAGCTCCTCGGCGAACTCCTTCTCCCTTCCGAACACCACCGTCCGGTGGTCGCGTCCGCCCATGATACGCAGCCCGGCGCGTGGGAGCTTCGTCTTCAGGTGACGGCTGCTGCACTCGACCGGAACCACCTGGTCCCCGTCGCCGTGGACCACCCTCACCGGTACTCCCGCCGCCGCCAGGACCTCCAGGTTCCGGTCCTGTACTCCGGCCCCGCCGCAGATCACGTTGTGCATCGTGTGCCACGCCGAGTGGTGCGTGTGCCTCGTGAGGTCCCTGACCAGGAAGTCCACGCCGCTGCACCATGATCGCAGGACATGATTTTCAGTTCAGTTTACGAGCGGCAAACGCGTTCATGGCTGAGCTCTGAATTATGAAGATTCAGAGTGATTGATTACCTCGTTCGCGTGACGATCCTGATGAGCCACTCCCAGACCCGGTGGTTCTTGCAGACGACGAAGCAAACGGTGCGGCCGATGTGCTCGTACCACGACATCACCGCCGAGCCGAACAGCAACGGCGGCCAGAGCTTCTTCTCCGCCAGCCGGCTCAGCGCCACCTGGCTCGCCTTCTCTTCGCACGGCAGGAAGTACGGCTGCAACGCAATGCAACAAATTACACGATCGATTAAGCTAAAAGAAAACCTTAGAATTAATAAGTAATTCAGATGGAGCTGTGATCGAGCGCTTACCGGTGCGACGAGTGTGATCGATTTGACCCGAGCTGGATGCTTGGCGGCCAGGGCGATGGCGACGGTGCAGCCCATCGAGTGGCTGACCAGGTGGAAGGAGGTGAGGTTGCGTGGATCGATGAGGCTCCGCTCGATGGCGTCGACGTGGTCTCCCAGCGTGTACGCGCAGTTCGCCGGCTTGGGGCTGTCGCCGAAGCCGAGGAGATCGACGGCGAGCAGCCTGCGGTCCGCGTCCGCGGCGGCGAGTTCCGGGAACACGGTCTGCGCCCAGAAGGAGGAGGACGACGTGAAGCCGTGTATGAAGATGGCGTCCTCCTCGGCATCACCATCGCTTCGTGTCGCGTCTGTGGAGTGTGAACTCGTAGGCGTTAATGGCGGCGGACACGGCAAGGCAGAGTCGTGCGTGCTGTGCTGTGCTGTGGTGTTCGATCATGGCGGCGGCGACACTTGTGCGCACGCACGTGGATAACTAATAACTGAATAACCGAAAATTCTGTTGAGAGAAGCAGCACACGGACCTTTTGGCGGCGCCGGCTCCTGCGCGACGAAGTGCAGCCGGTTGCCGCCGCCGGTGCTCCGCCACGAGATGCACGCCCCGCAGCCGCAGTCGGACCACCTCGGGCTCCGCGCCTTCCCCGGCGACGACGACGCGTTCATCTTGTTCCTCCTCCCGACGCCGACCGTCCGTAGGAGCCTCAGCAGCGCGTCCCGGCAGGCGCTCCTCCGGAGGTACAACGTGTCGGACACCTCCCCAATGTGGTCATTCCCCTCCGCCGCGGCGGCGGCGGCGGCGCCGTAGGCCCGGTGGCAGTAGCACCCGACGGGGCTGTCCTCCAGGAACGCGTCGAGGACGCCGTAGACGAAGCAGAGGAGCACGTCGAGGACGTCCAGGAAGGCGAAGACGGCGGCCGTCGCCCATTTCGCGGGGCGCGAGAGGAGTGCGGCCACCGTCGGCCATTTCGCGGTGCGCGAGAGGAGGCCTGGCAGTGCCGGTGCCAGTGTTGCGGGCATCGTGGCCGTGGATCGGTCGTCGGGTGGATGCGAGCCGTGAGGCTGGAAAGGCGCGGCGTTTGTGCTCGGGGTTGCTCCACGTCGCGTCGTTGGTTGGGAGCCCACGGAGGAGGAGGAGGAGGCGTGGGCATTAAATACGCTCTCGCAGGTTTGAGCTATTTCTTCCTCGTGCCGACCGGCGGCGTGTTGTTTGGCATGGTCGTCGTCCCGTCGCTGTCCCGCGCATCGTCGCGGTACCGCCTACCGCGCATCGTCATTGTATTTTCGTCGTCGACGGCGAACCAATCAAACTAATTAGTTCCACTTAAGGTACGTAAGCCGGTAGAGCGGCCTACTCTCTCCCATCAAAAAAAATAGCGCGCTATATCGGCGTTTATAGCGCGTTATAGCGTATTTGAAATGCAAACGCTATATTTAGCCTAAAATGCTCGCTACGGCGCTAATCGCGCTATATACACGCTAAACAGTGCTATATTATGCAGCGTGTAGCGGCGCTACAAAAATATCCTGGAAAATGCCTGGTGGAGCACATCGGCCCAGACAAAAGCCCAATCTCCCAGCCTCCCAGGCTCCCACGCGTACTCCTCGTCTCTGCTCGGTCAGTCCAGGAAAACCTAACGAAATCCTCCTCTACTCGTCATGAGCGACGGCGGCGGCGGCTTGCGGGAGCTCTTCCTCGACCGGCGGATCGAGCTCCTTCTCCAGCTTGAGTACCTCCACCGACGGATCGAGCTCGACCATCGGCGGCAGCTTCCTCAAGTCCTTCACGATGTCGGCAAGTCAGCCACCACCGGGTAAGCTAGCTTGTCGATCTGTTCCTTGATCCCTTCCGTAGCTAGTAGCCAATGAAAAAAATAGCGCGCTACAGAAATATAGCGCCGGCCTAAAAATATGCTATTAGCGTGCTATATCGCGTTATAGCGTGCTATTTTCGTTATAGCGTACACGATTTTTATAGCGAGACAATTCCCAAAACGCTATATCGTGCAAATAGCGGCGATATAGCGCGCTATTTTTTTCATTGCTAGTAGCTAGGTGGATGTGGATCCCTTCCGTAAGCTAGCTTGTCGATCTGTTCCTTGATCCCTTCCGTAGCTTGTCGTCCTTGATCCCTTCTGTAGCTAGTAGCTAGGTGGAAGCTAGCTTGTCGATCTATTCCTTGATCCCTTCCGTAGCTTGTCGATCCGTTCCTTCATCCCTTCCGTAGCTAGTAGCTAGGTGGAAGCTAGCTTGTCGATCTGTTTCTTGATCCCTTCCGTAGCTAGTTTAGCTGCGCCGGCCGTTGTTGATTCCTTGATCCCTTCCGTAGCTAGTGTCTGTTCCTTGTTAGACTTTCCGTTGTTGATTCCTTCTGTAGCTAGTACGTGATTTCTTTTATAGCTATTGTTGAAACCATATGAAATTATGAATATTGATGTTCGTTGTTGTCTTGCTGTCCGATTGTAGACGTTAGCATGCTATAGCGTTTGTAGCATTTTGAGAAGGATCACGCTATATTTTGTAGCGCGCTATTTTTTTCGTTGCTCTCTCCCCCTCTCTATCTTGAGAAAAGAAAAAGACTCTCTTGTGAGAACGAACCCGCATAGGGTACGCTGACTTGGGGGCAGGGCTAGTTAGGGGTCATTTGATAAATATTTTTTGGACTAATCAGCACACAAAGCCAAAGAGAAAGACGATCTTGTGACTTTGTGAGACTGAAACCCCATAGGATTTCGGAGGTCTCCGCTCTCCCGTAGGCATAAGTTCACGTGCGCTGCGGCTTGTATTCACGGGGAACTTTTTTGAAAGGTCAAAGCCGATTTCGCGTCACATCCATTCGTATCAGAGACTCACAGTGCATGTTCTTTACCGCGGCGAGAAGTTACTCGATCCGTTCTCGTCCGCGAACGTTGAAGGAACGGACGCGGTTTTTCCACTCAGTCGTGGAGGTCCCCGGCCTATCCTGGCCATCCATAGGTCGCCATCGGAGATAAGGGGTGTACCTGTTGATTCTGGTCGTGCGCGTACAGTACTCCAGTTAAAATGTACGTGAACTTAATGGATCGCTATTAGGGGGTGGGGGCGACGCCCTTTCTCCCAACAATTGTGCCGCCCCTAGGGTTCGGAAATTATTCTGCTCACCTCACTTCCTTTGCGCGCCGCCGCCTCCGTTTTTCTCCTCGGTCCTTTGCGCGGCGGCGCCGCCGGTTAAGTTGACCACCGCCGGTACTACCTGCTTCACCTCGCTCCCTTACGCGACGGCGCCGCTGGTTTAGTTGGCTCGGGTCCCTGCATCGCCCCACTACGTCGGTCGTCGCCGCCGCCGTGGCCGCTGCCGGCGGCGCTACACACGACATGGACGGAATGAAATCGTACACCGAGCTCCTCGCTAGCGTTGGTGTCCCCGGATTCACGAGGTTAGGGACACATGGGAAATCTCTCGTCAGTGTTCGTGTTCGTCCTATATCGATTCGCATCTGTTTCTTTTTTTAACCTTTCCCTCCTTACACCTTGTTCGTCTAGATTAACCGGAATGGAATATGGGATGGATGCGGGCGCTGGTTGCAGCGCGGGTGGATCTGCTGGATTTGACGATTATCTCGATGACGGGGCAAGCCACAGGTAACATTTTGCAGCGGATTTGATGATTATCGTTGTTCCCATTGAAACTTTCCTCACTTGTAAGAACGCCCGCTCTATCCTGCAGCTCTGGGTCAGTATATTCGTCGGACTCTTCAGATCCTGAGGAAGACGATGACCTTGTAGATGCTATGGAGGCAGACGAAGGAGGTGTAGCATCAGATCCAGAATCCGGAAAGGACGGATGTGAGAACGCCAGCCCTCCTACTGAGGAACATTATGCCACGGCCTGTGACGAGATGGGCGATGAGATGCGTGAAGCAGCCGCTGCCCAACCGGCAAGAATGTTCGCTCCTAAGGAAGATGCTTTCTACATCAAATGGTTAGTCACCGGATCTATTTGTGTATTCGTTATTGGTTTTGAATCTCGTGTAGGTATAGCATGAAAAAAATGATGCACAAAATGGTCTCGCCCCCCTGATATGTGATCTGAACTTGTCGGGTAGGGAAGCAGTCTACAGAATGAAAACTTGGAACCTAGAAATTTGTCGAAGGATAGTAGTCTTTCAGTACAAACCAGCTAGTGTTTGTTTTGAGTTAGTTTTTTGTAATTTCCCTCAAGGCCTATGCATACCCTGAAGGGAATACAAATCGCTATAATATCCCATCAGCCATCTGACCTGTAACTTATGAATTTTGTGACAGCAAGCTGTTATGTAACTATTTGCATAGTTTTATACCGGGCACACTCTGTTTTATCTGATGCATTGTTAATACTGTCTCTTCACAAAGATTTTCCTTTTTCCTGCAATGACATGCAGCAAGCGAACGGCGAAAGGCGTGGAATTACCGGTATGTAGGCCGCCATGTGATGTTGGTGCAATTGAGACAGCGTTGCGAGCATCTGCGACGAAGAAGACTGCGGAGATTTTTTATCCCAACAAAGGCCTGGTATTTGACTCAGTAGAAGAGGCTTACGAGTTTTACAACCTGTACTCATGGGAGGTTGGGTTTGGGATTAGGTACGGCAGATGCAACGAGAATAAAGGGAACAAGTACCAAACAATGCAGCAGATCGAGTGCGGGAATGCGGTATGACCTACGGTTCTGCCCCCTTTTTGCATTGTCATCCCATGATGGACACTCCAAATTTTATCTTTTGCTAATCGAGACTTTCTTACTCATGAAGGGCAAAGATAGCAGGTGTAAATACCAGTCCCAGCGATGCAACTGTATGGCTTCAATGAAGCTGCACAGAACTGATGACCATGGCTGGTACGTTAGCCAGTTGACAACAGAACACAACCATCCATTGTCAGAGGGCTGTGGTGAGAAAAGGCAATGGCCATCCCACAGGAACATTGATGCATACACGAAAGACATGATAAGGTACCTCCGGGAGAACAATGTGTCGCTTAGCAAGGTCCATTGCATTCTAGGTAGCTTGCATGGAGGTGTTCGGGAACTACCCTTCACGAAAAGGTCCATTCGCACCGTGTGTGCTCAGATTGCACATGACCAGATGGATGATGATGTCAAGAAAACACTGGAAGTATTCAGAAAAATGCGGCAAGATGATCCTAACTTTGCTTTCAGCGTTGATCTCGACGGACTAAACTGTGTGAAGACCCTGATATGGACAAACAGCAGGAGCAAGATGCAGTACGCTTGTTTTGGAGACGTTGTCACCTTTGACACAACATTTTGCACAAATATCTACAAGATGCCATTTGGATTATTTGTAGGGGTTAACAATCACTTCCAGTCAGCCATATTTGGCGGCGTGCTCATGCGGGACGAGACACATGAAAGTTTTGTGTGGGTGTTCAAAGAATTCCTTGCACTGATGGAGGGGGGGGGGGGGGGGGAAGCAACCGCAAACTGTGCTGACAGGTCCTTTTCCCTCTCTGCCTTAATTAGAAAAAGTCCTGTTGGCTATTTGAGAACGTTTACTTTTTTTTTTTGCATAGGGCCTAATGTTGTACTTCTTTTTAATTTGGTACAGATCAGTGTGTAGCTATGGGCACGGCTCTGAAGGCTGTGATGAAGAGCACACTGCATCTATGGTGTAAGTGGCATGTTCTCCGAAAAGCGCAAGAGCAGTTTGGGCCAGTTTACAGTAAACGGTTCAGAAATCAGTTCCACAAAGTTGTGAACGAGATGCTGACTATTGATGAATTCGAGGCGGCATGGGAAATGCTTGTAGACAAATACAAGCTAAAGGACCCGAAAATACAATCCCGCCTAGGCTCACGGGAGCCGGGCTTATCATGAGCATCCAACGTTGCTGTGAGATCCGTGCACTGGCTTCTGGACATTTCTCAAACCACCCTCAATCACTGATATTTCTAATATGTCAGTCCCTTGTCATTTTGCAGCACACTCCTTACAATTCTTTGTTCATTATGTCTTCCTTCCACGGAACAAAGAGGGAATGGAATTATCATGCAGAATGATTTGGTTAGATCCAGTAATCCGTAGGATTAGTACATAATAAGTAATATTAATCATAATTAGTACTTATGTGTACATTTTGGATGTCATCATACGAGCAGAAAAACAAACAAAAAGGTATACAGCTTCCACCGATACTGATTTGGACCATGCACCAATATATTTTTTCTCTGGCATAACAAAATCTGTATTTCTTTGGCATAATTTATTTTTTCCATCATAGACAAGAAAAAAAAAGGAACGAACCCATAAATCCAAGAACAAAATCTGAAACAATTTTATTCACTGTACAAATGAATGAACAAATCTGTACCCCCGTACATGGAACAGATCTAGATAATGATACACAAAAACTAGTTGAGGAACAGATGGGATCTTGAGGAACAGATGGGATCTTGAGGTTGTAGCTTGTAGGTAGCAAACTCTCTAGATCTTGAACTGATTAGCTAATCAACAGCCTGCAATGGCTCGCAGCTAGGAGGCCAGAGGACGAGCTAGCTCGCGCGTGGCGGAGCTCTCCTAAGTCTCCCCTGGCCACACGAGGCCCTCCGTCATGGAGGAGGCCGACCCCGGTGTACACCTCCCTGAGCTGCTCCTGACGAGCCGCGCGTGGCCGGCCGGACAAGCAGGACAAAGCAGCAGCTGCGCGGCTGGCCGGCGAGCGAGATGGACTCGACGGAGGTGGTCGGAACTCGGAATGGAACGGGATCTTGTCTCCTGCTTCGCGTGATGGTGCTAGCATGGAGGAATCAGGAGGGGGACGGCGGCGGTGTGGAAGCGTGGATGGAGAACGTGTGTGAGAGAGGACAGGATAAGATGACCTTGTCCACTTCGGGCTCCATAGGAGTGCGAAGATGACTTTGTACAAGTTGGTTTCTGTAAAATGTACGATACACATCTCAAACAACCTATCGACGGTGACGATAGGCCCGGGACGCGCTAGCGCAGGAGGAAAAACCGCGTTACCCATTTATGATCAGAATATATGAGGTTCGTGCCAAGTGGGCAAAGCCATACTCACATGACAAGTTTTGTGCTAGGATGCTCTCGACACACAGAGTTGAAAGCGCAAACCACATGCTGAAAACATATGTGCCACGGAACTCCTCGATGAACCGTTTTGTGTTGCAGTATGACAACTTGCTATTTGACAGAGGTGTAGAGGAAGACCGTGAGGAGCACAAGACTAAACAGGTATGGAAATTAAAGTCCGTGATGCCTCACTGTTTCTGGACACTTTGAGTTTAAAGTAGCATACACTTAGTGTACATGTGAACTAATTATTACACATGGTGTCAAACACAGCTCAAGTGACGTTTGGGCCGAGGATGTGGCCCATTCAGCGGCATGCTGCCAAGGTATACACCCGAGCTGCTTACAAGTTGTTCACTGGGGAGGTGGACAAGGTGACACACTACAGGATATTTGAGATTGAACCTGATAGCGAGTATGAAGCTCGGCATGTAAATGCAGAAAGGAGAGAGGCGTGGTCTCGGATTTCTTTCAAGATTTCTGTACTTGATGGGGGGAATTACTATAAATGCGAGTGTGGGCTGTATACACATTTTGGTATCATTTGCTGCCATGCTATATCGGTTAGTTTATTACAGTAAATTGTTTGTTTGTGAGTTCTGTAAGAAGAGATTATGTAGGGATGTTGAACATGATCTTGCATCCCTTTGGGAATCTAAAGCATACTTTCATGGGGGAGCCCCGGCGCTCCTCAGAGCTTAGACCATTCTGACCGTAGATAAGGAAATCCATGCGATCCTGACCGTCCGTTTTTTTCAGCGGTGGCAGGGGTCGTGAATTCGTCGAACTACACGGAGCCATAATGTTCCCGCTGTGTACAGGTAATCGTCCAGCGTGGTGTGTCCAAAATTCCAGCTTGTCATATATTGAAGAGGTGGACCAGGGATGCACGTGACGTCCTCCCTCCTCACCTCGCCATGTATCAGAAAGATACTTCTGCGATGCACTTGAGAACTTTCCGCCACTCGCTGCTGCACACCAGTGCAGTCGAGTCGGTTAGGTTGGGTGTCACGGACTTTGATTGTTACAAAGCGATGAGACGTTGCATTTAGGTTAAGGTTATAAAAACAGTTTGGAGGCTCGTACCACTTAGGGCCGGCGTGACATCTATTTATATTGGACAACATACACGGTTTACAGGAGATTACAACGTATACAACTCGTATACGGAAAGCTACTACAGCTAGGATACAACACACAACACGTTTAACACTCCCCCTCAATCATAACTTATCTAAGTTAAGATTGCGTCTAAAAGCCACTAGCTGTCGTGTAGCAAGAGCTTTTGTGAAGCCATCCGCCAATTGATCTCCTGAAGGAATGAACCGTATGTCCAAAAGTTTCTGTGTCACTCTCTCACGAACAAAATGATAATCAACTTCGATGTGCTTTGTCCTTGCATGAAACACAGGATTAGCAGAGAGATACGTTGCTCCAATATTGTCACACCACAGACAAGCAGCTCGTGGCTGCGGCACTCCTAGTTCTGTCAACAGAGTTTGCACCCACATCACCTCAGCAGTAGCATTTGCTAAGGCCTTGTATTCTGCTTCTGTACTAGAACGGGAAACTGTAGCTTGCTTCCTAGCACACCATGAAATCAAGTTCGACCCCAAAAATACAGCAAAGCCACCTGTAGATCTTCTATCATCTGGACAACCTGCCCAATCAGCGTCTGAGAATGCACGTACAAGGATAGAGTCCGACTTACTCAAACGCAAGCCAACTGAGATAGTTCCTCTCAAGTACCGCAAGATTCTCTTGACTGCTGTCTAGTGAACTGTGGTTGGTGCATGTAAAAACTGACAGACTTTGTTAACCGAAAAAGCTATATCTGGTCTGGTCAGAGTAATGTACTGTAATCCTCCAACAATGCTTCTGTACCTAGTAGAATCATCACTACTCAAAGCGTCACCTTCCGTCATGGACAATTTTTCCGAGACTGATAACGGAGTGTCAACTGGTTTGCACATCTTCATATTAGCACGTGTAAGTAAATCGTGTGCATATTTTTCTTGAGAAAGAATAATACCACCTGTAACTTTCTTCACCTCTATGCCCAAAAAATAATGCAACTCACCTAGATCCTTCAAGGCAAAAGATAATCCAAGATCATGGAGTAACGCATCAACAGCCTGATCCGACGAGCTGACTACAACAATGTCATCAACATATATGAGCATAAAGATAGACACTCCCCCTTTGTTGTAGAAAAACAAGGAGGTATCAGCCTTAGATGCCGAGAAACCAAGACTCTGAAGCTTAGTACTACGCCGAGCATACCACGCACGGGGTGCCTGTTTTAACCCATACAGAGCCTTATCAAGTTTGCAAACATGATGAAAACGAGCTTGATCCTCATATCCGGGAGGTTGTCGCATATAGACCTCTTCTTCCAGAACACCATGTAAAAACGCGTTCTTCACATCCAATTGTCGCATCTTCCAATTTCTAGACACAGCCAAAGCAAGAACCAATCGAATAGTCGCAGCCTTGACAACGGGACTAAAAGTATCCTCATAATCTATACCATATCGTTGTTTAAAACCTTTAGCAACCAAGCGGGCCTTGTATCTATCAATAGTACCATCAGCCTTGTGTTTAACCTTATAGACCCACTTACAGTCAATGACGTTCCTCCCAGGTGCAGCAGGTACAAGACGCCATGTATTATTACGAAGGAGCGCCAAATATTCTTCATCCATGGCTAACTTCCAATTCGGATCACCAAGTGCCTCATTCAAATTCTCGGGTTCCCCAGTGGCACAATAATTTGTAAAACGAATCTTATCATAACGAATTCTGCCATCAGTAATCATCTTAGGCTGGACAATGCCATGCTGAAGCCGTGTACGCGGAGGAGCAGGAACAGGTGCAGGCACAGAAGACCCCGTGTCAGGCGCAGCAGTTCCAAGACCTGTAGTCCCAGCCACAGACGATCCGCTCGTCGGGGACGACAGCGCGTCCGAGCGCACAGGGGAGCCAGCATCCGGCTCCGTCCCACTAGGAGTTGCGGGCAAGTGGCAAGGCACCACCTGGCTAGAGACAGGCGACAATTCGCCTGACGAGGCTGCTACCGATGGCACCTGATTCGCGGAGGATCTGTTGGAAGATCCTGAGGCAGATTGTGTCACTGCTGGGGAAACATCAGCATAATCAGAAAATGCACCTGATTCCTGCACACGAGACTCAGCAGAAGGATCATTAGCAGGATTAGCATCAACATTAGCACGCATATCATGACCCCCAAACATTGGAACATTAAGATGTGGTGATAGGAGAGAGATTTCAGCACGTAATTGTGCACCAGCATTAGGATGAAGGTTTGCAAACGGAAAGACCGATTCATCGAACACCACATCACGTGAGATATACACTCGCCCAGTAGAGATATCAAGACATTTGTAACCTTTATGGAGGCCACTATAACCAAGAAAAGCACATTGTTTAGACCGAAATTGCAATTTGCGAGAGTTATAAGGACGAAGATTAGGCCAGCATGCACACCCAAAAATCCGCAAAAAAGAGTAATCGGCCTTATTTTTGTAGAGATGCTCAAGAGGAGTTTGGGAAGCAATAGCCTTGCTAGGAAGACGATTAATCAAATAAACCGCCGTACAGAAAGCTTCATCCCAAAATTTGAGAGGCATAGAGGCATGAGCGAGAAGAGACAAGCCAACTTCGACAATATGCCGATGTTTGCGTTCGGCGGAGCCGTTTTGCTGATGAGCATGGGGGCAAGAAACATGATGGGAAATCCCAACCTTTTGAAAAAAAGAGTTGAGTTTTTGATATTCACCACCCCAATCGGTTTGAAGAGCAAGAATTTTCTTGTCAAAGAATCTCTCAACGTGATGCTGAAAATCACGGAATTTCTGAAAAACATCAGATTTATTTTTTAAGAGATATATCCATGTGAACTTACTATAATCATCAATAAAACTAACATAGTATTTATATCGTCCAACTGACGCAGGGGCAGGACCCCAAACATCTGAAAAAACAAGCTCTAAAGGAACAGACGATACACTCAAAGATTTTGGATATGGAAGTTGATGGCTCTTGGCCTTTTGACATGCATCACAAACTGACTCTTTATTGGACTCACGAAACTGAATTTTATTGTCGCTAAGAATTTGTTGGACTACAACTGAAGAAGGATGTCCTAAACGTCTATGCCAATGAGATGAAGACTGGACGCCAAAAGCTTGTCGCCCAGACGGCCGGGACGACGGAGGTAAAGGGTAGAGGCCACCAATGCATCTACCTTGAAGAAGAATGCTCCTCGTGTCCTGATCCTTAATGAAAAAATGATTAGGCCAATATTCAAGGAACGCATGATTATCTTTTGCAAGATGGTGGGTGGAGAGAAGACTTTTAGTGGCTTGAGGCACATGTAAAATATTGTTAAGGCGAAGATCATGATTAGGGGTATGATATAGCGAATTACCAATGTGATGTATATCCATACCTGAACCATTTGCATTATGGATCTGATCATGACCATTGTACCGCTCCCTCATAGTGAGTTTATCAAAATCTCCGGTGACGTGATCTGTCGCACCTGAGTCAACGTACCAGTTTGTATCCACTCCATAAGACCCCATAGCTGCACCGGCCGATCGTTCGGGGCCTTGAAAACTTTTGTTAAAGCGTTTCCAACACCGGAACGCTGGATGTCCCTCCTTGTCACATATTTGACAGATGACAGGAGAACCTTGAGAGCGACCGCCCCCACCTTGACGCTGCTGCTGATGGTAGTTTCCACCACCACCTTGATAGTTTCCTCTGTTTCCTTGGCCACCATTGCCTTGAGCGTTATACTGGTTATAGTTGCCACCACCATAGTTCTGATTGTTTGCACCACGGCCACCTCCGCCGTTGTTTCCTCCTCCACGCCCGCCACCGCGACCACCCCTGTAGCGATTATAGCCACCACGCGAGGCTGCGTTGGCCGAGAGATCTCCAACATTGCCACCACCGCTGGGGTTTTGTCCTTCCAGGCGAGCTTCATAAGAGATGAACTGAGAGTATAGATCGCTGAGACTAACAGATTGTTCAGCTTTGATCAACGCCGTGATTGCTGCCACGAAGCCGTTGTACTGGTCATCCAAACCAGCAAGAATATAGGAGATAACGTCTTCATCATCGAGACGCTTTCCAGCAGTAGCCATCTCATCGGCTAGGGATTTGATGCGATCAAAGTAGACCGCTCCCGTCAGATTCTCCTTGCGTGTCTGCGCCAATTGGGTGCGTAGCTGCACTATGTGAGCCTTGGACTGCGACGAAAACATCTCTGTCACAGCTTTCCACACGCTAGCCGAGCTTGTCAGCCCGACAACCTGGGTGAGTACCTCCCTCGACATGTTCCTGAGAAGATAACTAAGAACTGATTGATCTTGCGCAATCCACAGCGCATACTCCGGATTGGGGACCTTCACCTCTTCCCCCTTATCATCCTTGGAGATGTCCTCCTTCGATGGTTCTTTCACCGATCCATCAAGGTAGCCGGCAAGCTGGGCACCTCTAATTGCCGGCAGAACCTGGGCTTGCCAAATCAGGAAATTTTCCCTTGTCAACTTCTCCGAGACAGAGTCACCACCACCGATGGATCCTCCCATGGAGAGCGACGACGAGGTCGACGAAGAAGCACGAAGACTCATCGCGACGAGATTGGATGCGATTTAGAAGAATAGGCTCTGATACCATATAAAAATAGTTTGGAGGCTCGTACCCCTTAGGGCCGGCGTGACATCTATTTATATTGGACAACATACACGGTTTACAGGAGATTACAACGTATACAACTCGTATACGGAAACCTACTACAGCTAGGATACAACACGTTTAACAAAGGTATTTCGGGTCCAGATCCCATTTTGCAGCTAGAGCACACTCCGCGTAAATAACATTTTCGGTAAGAGGTGAACGAGGTGTGGGCACCCCGTTCTCAGTAAGGTCATGGATTATCAGCTGTGCATCTTTTTCCGGAGAGGTGTTTTTATCCGGCGAAAAGGTACCAAGGTCAAATGATGGGACTGGACCTCCTGTTGCATATAAACGATGTTTTTTTACATCAATCAAACAGATGTGCCATTCTCCTAATGACAGAAAAGAACTAGCGGTAACCAACCTCTAGACGTTCCTGTGGCACTGCTTCCTTCCTGATGGATTCCAAGGATATGTGGCCATCGATTGACACCTCGACCTAGAATGGTCAAAAAGTTAAGCGTGTGTACATGGATTTGGTAAAATTGGACGATTCTGTTCTCACAAAATTGGCTACTCACGTGGGCTGCTCCCCATAGGTTTCATCGGGGTAGGTGTCACCGTTCCGAGAGGCACAGTGTCTGCATTTTCGAATACATTATAGATACAGTCAGTGCGAAAACAGCCAAACATGTATTAGGAAGTTTCCGTAATAAAAAATATGTACTCACGTGTGCTTTTGCTGCCAAGTTGTTTCATTGGGGTTGGTGTCGTATTGTCTAATGTCAAACAGGCTGATTTAGTAAAACATTAATTTTCATTGTAAGCAAACATAACAATATGGGGCTCGCACAACATTAAAAGAAGTTTTAAAAGAAAGCTGGTGGAAATTAATTCTTATTCTTATTTTTCAGCCTTGACCGTTTGTTTTCTGATTCTGTTTCCGAATCCCCTGCGCTCAAGTAGTCTTCTCTGCGACGTCGTGGCGGATTGCTCTGTTTATCCAGCAGCCGCTTGGACAGTCTCATGTTCTCGCGTATAATCGAGTCCTTGAAGATGTTTGCGTGTAGGATGCATCGTGCATTGTGGTACTTCAATTGGTCGACCATTTCTGAGTCCATCATGTTTGGGTAACCTTGCCTCAGAAACTCAATAAAATCACTAGCATTTACAGGGTCCAATATTGTTGAGGAAACAGGTGCCCCTGCTAATCTTTCATTTGTGATCCTGTCGTTCTCTAGGTCCTTCCTTGGACGCCTAACATGAGATGAGCTTGCCTTCCCGGTCTCGACTGCGTGGTAGCATGAATCTACCGGGTGGAGAGCCTGACATTGAAAAAAAATTCAATTTTCTTGTCTGGCCCAGGATGGCTAGGAGAAAAAACGATGATGTTCATGAATGACGGCAATTACCTTAGACCTTCCCCAAGAAGCATCGCCTACCGTTTTAGGGTACATGTCTTCTATGATCATCCTGTTGATGAGTGACTCGCTGTCAAAGTCTACAATGCGTGGGAAAACTGTGTGTGGCTTGCTCATACTCCCCAGGGAGATGTTGTCCAAATAGATGATCTGCTCTAGCAAAGAGAGATTCATATATAAGAAACAGAAAAAAAGTGTGTATGTAAAACAAATGAAGTGAGACCTGAGTTGCAGAAAGATTACCTGAGCGAGGAGAGGGCATGAAGTGATCACCTTTGTAGCTAGCTGTCTTAAGCTTCATGTCAGACTGGATCCTAGCTGCTGCATCCATTATGTGCTCAAGATAATATGCTCCCCAATTGTATTCTTTGATCTCATTAGTGTTATAGAGAGATCCCCAGAAATCTGAACACCCGAGGTTGTGCTTGGCTGTGGGAGCAAGAAAACGACCGCTAATCCAAACCACAAAAGCAACCTTGAATTCTTCCACCCTGTCCGGAGACACATCATCCTTCCACTCCTTTGTTACAACTGATTGAGCAGCCTTCAACGGGTTGTTGCAGAACTGTGCAGCACCCATGGCCAACCTAACGAAATCTGTCCTCTCTTGGGCATTGTCAGGCTCTAGCCCGCATACCTGTCTGCCTGTAGATGGAACACCTAAAACGGTCTCCAAGTGTCTAGGACATAACTTGATGCTACCATCTCTTCCAACGGGCATGGATCTAGTTTTTAAATCAATCCTACTAAGCAGCCATATAGTGAACTTGAGATTAACCTTGTTTATCAGCCCCATCCGGAGCATCCCTCCGAATCCTATCTTGGAGACGGCCTTCTTCTTTATCCCACAGAACTTGGAAATGACAGAGTATGCATGGCGTGCTGAGCTGCGGGATGTGCGAGTACCTTCTGATTCTGACTCAGAAAAATCGGAGTCAGCATCTGGGTCTTGGACTGTCCCCGCATCCATCTGCCCAATCCTCTTACGTGCACTCCTGAGCTTGTATGTTGACCACGAATCTTCTTTCTGGATTGTGTCCTGAAGAACAGAACACAGATGAAAAGGTCGCTCTCTTCAAGGGCTAGAAAATCGTGTAGACAGAAATGTGAAGGGGAGTATTACGAAAATGAAGAACACTTACAAGGCCTCTGTTTTGTTCGTCCGCCTTGCTCGTGTCCATGGCGTCGCCCTCTTCCATCCAACTGTGTGGGGAGAGGAAACAAATGAGGGAGCAGTGCGAGGGCAGGAAGGAGTGGTCTGCTAGAAGGAGAACGTGAGACTGGAGAGGAAACAAATGAGGGAGCAGTGCGAGGGCAGGGTGTATGCCATGCCCCTATCCGACATGACAACACAGGCTAGTAGTCCTTCATTTATATTAAAAAAAATGTGTGCACGGAAAGCCTGAAAATGGGGAGTAGATCATGGCCTCGCATAGTCGTACAGGAGAGGATGCTATCAACTGTTCAGGAACGAACGAATACGTATTTAATGCTTAACAACAAGCTTTAATTTCAAGCAGGGGTTTGCTACATCGGGTGCAGAAAGTTAAAAGCTCTAATCCATCAACGAAATATGAGTGCTTCTCATAGGTACAGACACTTAAAAAATTACAAACACTTAGTCTACACTAAATACATGAGTGCTACGATTGAAGCTACAACCAGTGCAGATGATGTTACACCTAGAGCTACAAACAAGAACATAGCAACACACAGGAAAATGAAACGAAGCATCTTGAACTTTTTGCTGAGGAGTTAAGACCGTTTATCTGGGATTCCAGATTCGCGATCTGAAGTTTCAACTCACTGGATTCCTCCTGGTGTGCTCTACGCTGCTGGCTCGAATCTCTCTCGATGCCGCACAGAGTGTTCATCTTCTCTGCTAGCTCCTTCTCAACGGCGGCCAGCTCTTGGTTCATCCTCTCCGGCGCGTCTTTTAGCCGGAAATTGACCATCTGATAGACGTAGTCGGTTACAAGATCTACCCATATCCATGTCTTACACGAGAAATTGCCCTGCAAATGTGGAGTAAAATGGAAAAATTGGTAAACTAAAAATGAACAACGAAATGCATCGCCACAGCTGAAAAAATACTTATGTTATTTCCCCCTTTCTGGCATTGGAAATACTCTCTGTCCGGATTTCTCGCTGTGTGAGATGTTTTCTTGCATAGAGGAATCTTGCAAGCACAGAGAAGCTGCGGCGGCGAGATCGGATCGACGGAGAGATCGACGCCGCTACAGGACTTCCAACCGGACTCAGATCCGCAGCTGCTGTGGCGAGAGGATCCGCAAGACATGGCTACCCGCAGAATCGACGGAGGGAGACGGGAAGAAACGGCGGAGCTCAGACTAATGGCGGCGCGGAGTCGAGATGGGGAAAGGATGGCGGCGCCGAGTCGAGATGGGAAAAGGACGGCGGCACGGAGTCGGGATGGGGAAAGGATGGCGGCGCCGAGTCGAGATGGGAAAAGGACGGCGGCACGGAGTCGGGATGGGGAAACGACGGAGGGAGAAGCGAAGAAACGGCTGAGCTAAGACTACCGGCGGCGGCGCCGAGCCGGGATGTGGAAACGACAGGTGGTGCAGGCCACCGGCTCCGGCGGCGAACTGAATCTGGCGAGGGCGAGGAGAAGCACCACGAGGGAGGGGGAGGGGGAGGAGAAGCACCACAAGGGAGGGGGAACTGAATCTGGTGAGGACGGCGACCCGGTGAAGGGGACAGGAAAAAATTAAAAATGCCAGGTAGGAGGCGATTCCCTTTTACTAAGCTGGCAGACAACACGGACGGGAGCACACGCCCTGTAAGAGAAGCCGCGAATCTCCGAAACAATGGACGACCAGGATAGGCCGGGGACCTCCACGACTGGGCGGGATGGACATTTTCGCGAACGTTCCGCTGCCTACCAGTCTACGACGAGGACGACAAGGCAAAGCAGAGCAGCATCTCCATCCATCCTTGGCGAAGAAAATCGCGGCGAAGTGCGTGCGTGTGCGCTCGATCGTCCATGGCCGCGAACGAAGATCCGGTGATAGCTAACGCTGCTGTCCTTTTCTTTCTAGAACCGTAGTCGATTTTATGAGCTATCACTACAACACGGCTGACATTTAGGGGCACTTAAATGTGATCTAACTGCCTCTAATTATGTATTGTGTCTTTAGAACCTTTTCCATTTCAAGTGGCTGCTAAAAGCACATATACGACCATGAATACATAATTTTTCGGTATCAAAGGAAATATGCAACATGATGATGTGTCTTACTTGTCAGCAGCTGGCATCTAAATACATGGTTATGTACACCAGGTCATCAGTGTTGCATACCCTAGACCATTTACACTAACTTGCAATAGTCACAACATTGTAAGTAGCTGACCTTAATGGATGTTGGTGTTGTCCACCACCTGGATGTTCTGGAAGTAGCTCGGCTTGCTGAATCCTTCCTCCGGGAAGTGCCCGCTGCCCATTTGCGTCAACGTGTGCACTCAATCATCGACGCGCCGTCCCGCCACCAGCCCTGATCCAGGCCTGAAGCTCAATTCCAGTTCATCACCAGGTTGAGGAGTATGTTCAATTCCTGAAGCTCGATCTCTAGTTCCTGAAGCTCAATTCCTTAGCTCGATCTCCAATTCATCACCAGGTTGAGGAGTACTCCGTATGTTTCTATCAGAAAATCAGATAATTTAATCAGAGACATGCTTCTGTTCAGAAAATTCAGACAAATTGAATTGCATCAAACAGAAAACAATTTGAGGAGTATGTTTCTACTTTTGGCATGTAAACTGAAAACAATTTTAACAAATTAGTGGAGCAGGGCTAACATTTCATGCCTCTGCTTGGCATGTAAACTGGAAACAATTTGCACTACAAACTCGTGGAGCAGGGTTACTCGATGAACAGCTAAGCCTCAGAATTTAGCATAAGTTCAAAGATTCCAAACTGTTCTTTTGGGCGGTGCCTAGAGTTTGGAGACTGGCAATGGTGAGTTATGACTGATAAGGTTTATATTGCTCCCAATATTTATCTTTGACAAATGGAATGGAACTTAGAGCGGACGTCAGAGTCACATGCCATCCATTCTAAGAACCATCCATCTACACAACTCTTATACATGAGCCTTTTATTTGTTTTGTTTTCAGAACCGACTCTTTAAGACATGAAACGGGACCCTCGACTTTTGCTATTCCAGCTGATATGGACAAACTCAACTCTACTGTTTCTTATGTGTATGTCAAGCTGGAGCAACAAAACATGGTATTCAGAATTGAACACGTACACAATTTTGAACATACCATTGCGATTAATGATGAAATACTCTATAAATAAAACACATACTACATCATGGCTACAATGTATTCACTTTGATAAAATTGGTATGTCAGATAGTGCTTTGAAAAGAAGTGACCACTGATCAGCATGACATCAATAAGTTCCAGAGTGATGAATTCAGCGTCGAGCATCAGCCGCGACTCATGCACCTGAACCCTTATGTCCGAAAACACGAACACATGCACCCACCCACCCACATCAACTGAACCATTTCTTAAGACACGATGATTAAATATTGTTAGTCAGTGTTTCCTAAAGAAGAAACTAGCCACTTTAATGAAGAAAAAAACCGTGCAGACAAATCAAGAATTTGGAGAAATGATTCTAAGGAAGAAACAGAGAACTATCACAGAAAATCAGGCCACAAGTTATACTACTAATGCTACTCATCTACTCCAGAAAAGCAACAACTTGCTAGAAGAGCACATCTCTGTAATGGACTGCAAGAAAAGCACATCTACGTAATGGACTGCATGATTTTAGTTAACAAAAAAACTATGTGTGCAGGCTCAAATTCAAGCATGATACAGTCATACAGTACACAAAATGCAGGTTGAGGCAATAAATAAGAAACATATTATACAGGTAAAGGTATAAGTAGGCATAAATGTGGAAAGCTCATAAGAAAAATCGGGAGATGAGGCAGAATTAACATTACCTGGTCTAACAAGATTTGACTGTACTGCAGCATGTGCATTTCATAGTGTCTGCATTACGTGTGTACATCAGCAAAGTTTGACAACCACCACATATAAGCTGAGCCATTTCCACGACTGCATTAGAAATGTCGTAACTTATGTAAGCATTTTTGTTTCAGATTAAAATTATGTAAGTATACTGAATTGGTGTATTAAGTATACTGAATTGCAAGAGAATTGCCTCTTTCAAAGACAATCAATCAAACCAGCACTTCACAGGCTACATGGTAGTAGAAATATGACAGGAGAACAAAGTATGGTGGGGAGCGAAGAGCAAAGAAATGTGTCCAAGCATAGAATACAAAATTGCTTTTACCAATGGAACTAGTTATTAATCCTTCAGAAGTCTGTGCCGCTTCGTATAGCATGTTAAGGTTTTTATTGTCTCCTCGAGGGATGAGCTCTCTCAACTGTTGTACAGAATTATTTTTAGTTATCCATCATATAACAGAGACAGAGTGGGAAGATAAAAAAAAGGCAAGGGATCAAATGTGAGTACGTCCTGGTTGGTGCAAAACAGGGCACAAGCATGTTCATGTCTAAGGGGCACGGGATGCATAACATAGGAATTCGACAACTCCATTTCTAACTTCCAAATGACCCTTAAATCAATGCTTGGTTGAATGTTCATCTCAAAAGTGGTAAGTAGAGCTACAGCTGAACCATAGGGTTTATCGTGAAGTAAATCTAGTTATGCCAGAGTGTACGAAGGGGTTAAGGGAGACAATATTTTGATAAGCAGCCTAATACCTTCCAAACATAGTCAGGCACCTACAATTAATACAAAGCAGATCTGGACAACAACTTTGCTCTGTCCAGAAATACATGTATAGATCACTTTATCACATCATATACCCCTATACATGTACCAAATCATGCAATAAATCTAGCATGCTTGGATGCTAGCAAATCATCAAGAACTGTAAAACAACACAAGTAATTTAATACAGCAAGTAAAACAGAAGTATATCAGATATTTCCATGCACTGGTTCAGATCTTTGAACCAATAAACATTTGTTAAATCTGTACAACATGCTTATTTAAGCTATTTTATCAAGTACCAGGTCTGCAATACAACTAGGAGAACATATCACATTTTCTATGATTTAAATACTGAAGCATAAAAAGAACCACAAGATCTTATGATAAAAACCAATAGGTATAGAAGTGCAATAAGCCATATGAGCAATCAGATCAAGCTCATGGCCATTTATAACCATAGAAACATGCAATCATATCAAAATCGAATACTAAAACAACAATTTGATCCAATTAATCAATGACCCGATTAATAAGGCAGCTAACAGGTGGTAGCTAGTAGCCAGGATCATCATCAGTACAGAGATAGCACAAGCATCACAGCAAGCACCATATGCATAACACAAACATTAGCACTCGATCCACTAGATCATCATCATCACCCTGTCATTCACTGGTAACACCAATTCTTCAGTTAACTACACATCATGCAGACCAGCACCCCAGATCAACCAGACCACCACATCCACATTCCAGAGCAAGGGGAGGAACAACTAGAGGGGAACCAGAGGCAGCTCAACTTGAGCCGCTGTATCCGAGGCAGAACCACATGAAGAGGATCCGTAGTCGACGTCGGGGTTGCGCCAGAGCACCATCTCGCCGGCACCGGAGTGGAAGTAGTCGTAGGAATTGTCGCAGCCATGCGTCATCGAGGTTACGGTGATGGCCTCACCGCCGTCCCGTCGGCGAAAGCAGCACCTACATGTGAAGGCCGTGCTCTTCCTGGCGGCTCAGCTCGACTCAACACCCCCGTCCTTCGCTGCTGCGGCTAGTGGTCGGAATCTCATGCGGTGCGGCGATTGCGCATGCTCCTCCTTCCGAGTAGGGGTGGGCGTTCGGTCTTTTCGGTTAGTTCGGTTCGGTCTTTCCGGTTTTTTACAATTTCGGTCATCCAGAAATGATACCCGTAATAAATTCGGTCTTTTTGGTTTTGTGTTCTTCGGTCTTCGGTCTATTCGGTCTGGTCTTCGGTCATGACCAAATAGACCAAAATATAGGGTGCAAGAAGGGGAACCGGCGCCCGGGACTGGGAAAGTGGAAAACAATCGACTGGTCTCTCGTGCACGAGAGAATCTACAATATGTTGGGTTGGGATACCCAGTTGTTGAGCCTAGAGACTAGATGGTATGCTTGGTTTAGCAGTTTGGCCCTTACACTAGATGTACACATAAGGTGGACTGACACACAAATTCGGCTGCTTCCGTACGTAATTCACTCAAAATAAAATAAAATCGGTCTTTCGGTCTATTCGGGTTATGTATAAGTGATACCTGAATTTTTGATTTAATTTCGGTCTTTTCTAATTTGCTACCCAAATTTCTAACGGTCTTTTCGGTCTCGGTCATTTCGGTTTCGGTCTCGATCTTTTCGGTTTCGGTTTTCGGTCTTCGGTTTTTATTCCCACCCCTACTTCCGAGCACCTGATGACTCCCAAGTGCAGGAGATCAATTGTAGTACCTTTCAATTAGAAAAGGTTGTCGAACCCACGAGGAGCTGAAGGTATTGGTTAGAAAGAATGATAAATAAAACAATAAAAGATGCAAATGTTTTTGGGATTTTTGGTTGTATAGTTGCAAAACAATAAAAATAAGATAAATGGTAGCAAGTAGAAAGCTCTCAAAGAGAGAAAGCCCAATCCTCTATGTGGCAAGAGGACAAGCTCAAGTGGTGTGTAACGTATAAGTGGAAAACGTTCCCGAGGGCGGCATGGATATCACTAGGCATAGAGATTTATTAAACAACATGTTGCATATCTTGTCAAGTTTTAATCTTCTTGGGGCGGAGCCATAACTAGGCATAGCTAAATAATTAAACTACAACCCCTTATGATGGATCATGTGGCCAATTTAATGACTTGCACAAGAATTATTAAGACATAAAGTCCCACCATAGCATTACACTCTAAGGTCCCCGACACTACTACCCACATAATATAACTGCATGACTCTGTCTTAGGCTTAGTTGTCCTCCCAAGTCTTCCTCAATTCATTACACTACGTTGTTCTCCTATGAGCCCTTAAAGGTGAAGTGTTATGCAGTCGACGTTCGCACAACACCATCATAGAATCACATAGAAGATAAACTCTTGACAAAATACCAACACATGTTATATATAAATCATTGCCAATTCATCCTATGCCCTCAGGAACATATGGGATCTACTCACAACGTGCAAACATGATCATAATCAGTGGCATAAAGGGTACAACACAATCTGAAATAAATACTTCACCACCAAATAATGACAAGTACCCAATCACAAACATGAATAGGAGCACAAGACAATGATCTAGGGTATAGCAACTCTCAAACTATGAGGGGAACGGAGTGGATCACGGAGATGGTGATGGTGTTGATGTAGAGGCCTCCTCCTACGCCAAGGAGGAGAGGTGATGATGATGGTGGTGATTTCCCCCTCTCCGGAGCAGCATGATCTTACCCCCTTCGGAGAGAATTAGGAGTTCCGCCGCCGCCACGGCCTCAGATAATTCGGGGAAAATTAGGGCGTCCTTTTTTGGGAAAGACGAAGGCGTTGGTAAAAAGCCCCCGGTGAGGAAGTGCCCGAGGCACCTTTTGATGGGTCCCACGCGGCCAGGTACATGGGCCGCATGGGCCCACCTAACTTGGGCCTCGTGGCCCTCCTATCTTCGGTCTTCTTCCCACTGCCCTTCTCCTGATGAAAAACTGGCATGGTATTTTTCCTTTAATTATTTGGGTTCGCGAAACTCCTGAAACAATAAAGACAAGAAAAGGGGGTATTCTGCCTCCCAGATATTAAATACCAAAAATAGGGACTTTGTATGAAAGTCCCATAAATCATCTAAAACATGCAAAACATTGATATAACAGTGCAAATAACATTCCCATATGATAATATAAGGTATAAAAATGATGATATAAAATGCACGTATCAGCACCACAGAGGGGTCGACGAGGGGAAGCAGCCGGAGGCGCGGGAGCCAGGGATCCGCGCCAACGAACCGTGTCGTGGTGGCTAGGGTTCCGCGCGCACCACGCGTTGCGGCTAGGGTAAGCAGTGTCGCCCGTGCGGGCGCACCGCGAGGCGCGGGGCGCGGGCAGTCGGCGGCAGAGAGGGAGGCTAGAAGCATGGCGGGGTGGCTTGCTGGCCGGGAAAGCAGCCCTGTGGAGCGGCGGCGGAGAGGGTCGGGAACGGCGGCGGCGGCGGCTCTGGCGCGCGTGAGAAGCGGTGGGGAATGAGTATAGGTGGCCAAACGGGCCGGCCCGGCCCGGCACGGCACGGCCCGTGATCGGCACGGCCCGGCCCGTGATCGACACGGCCCGGCCCGTCGGCACGGCCCGTGATCGGCACGGCCCGTTAGGCACGATTACTATTCGTGTCGTGCCGGGCCGGCCCACGTGCCGCGCCTCCATCTCTGGCACGGCCCGCCGGCACGGATGCGGCCCGACGGGCCGGTTTTAGGCACGGCCCACCGGCACGAAAACAGCCCACAACACTAATTTGGCCCAAAATAGGCCTAAAATAGATAAAAATAGCTAAAAAATAGGCTAACTGTGCCGTGCCGGGCCGGCCCGCGTGCTTCAAATCGAGGTCGGGCACGAGCACTAATGGGCCCGTGTCGTGCCGCGGCCCATGCCGTGCCGTGGCCCGTTAAGCATCGTGTCGGGCCGTGCTCGTGCCGGGCCAAAAAAGTCGTGCTTCGGGCCGGCCCGTTTAGCATGGCCCATTTGGCCAGCTATAGGAATGAGAGAGAGAGAGGGAGTCGTGTGTGAGAGAGAGAAACTGAGAGGGAGGTGGGCCGAATTGAACCAGGCCTTATGGGCCTAAAAAGCTGCGTGAGAGAGCAAAAGCACCACTCCACTCCCTCATCCTAAAGAAAAAACACTCTTCGCCCTTCATCCCCTTCTCTCCTCTCCCTGGCAACGCGCCGCCGCCCGCGCTGCTCCGGTCAACGCCGGCCATCACCGGGGACGCCACTCCATGGTACAGATCCACATCGACCTCGTCTGGTTCCCTTCGCCCCTTCGTTCGCCCGCGCCCCCACTTGAGCTCCTGGAACCCTAGGTCACCGTCGCCCGCGCCACCACCGCTCATTGGCAGGCCTGCGCCCCGGTGCCCGCCACGACGTGTTCCCCCTCTGGAACCTCGCGTACATACACCTCTTCCTTGCCAAGCACGGTCTTCCCTGGACCCTCGTGTCCCTGCGACCGTGTCCGCTATGTGGCTCGCCTCCGGTCACCCGATGGTGTGGTGATGCTGTTAGTGTGGTTGCTGTGTCCTGGACGTGGCCTCCCGCACGATGCGGTGGTAGGCTGCGGTTGGCCCCGGCTTCATCTTCCTCCACTACTTACACTAAGGTAAGTTCCTTATCCTCCATCTCCTCCTATGCTCTGTGACATGGCCGTCGAGCCGTGGTGTTGATGTGCTCTAGTTTGATTGGTTGGTTGAAAATTTATTGTACAAAAGTAAGTTAGCATTGACCTAGGCTATCATGGCTATCGCTGGAACTTCAGGTCGTTGCCGAAAACAGAAGATATGCTACCGCTAGTTTTTCTAAAATTGTAACCAATTTCAGTTATGCCCATTTATGTGCTAAGCAAGCTAGTAGTGATAGGAGAAGATGCCTGTGGATCAACTATAACCCAGGTTTTCTAGCTGAAACTCTACAGAGTGATTGTAACCCTGTCATTTGATGAATAAAGCTCTCTTAATTTAAAAAAAATGCATACAAACAAGGCATAACTACAAAGCAATCGGATCTGTCCTAAGCTATCAGTAATAAGAGTTTCAGTGTGCATAAATCATTTGCATCTGTTCAGTTAGTGAGACCCATACATATACTACATGTACTGGTTTCAGATAAGAAATGGACCTCTAGTATTCTAGTGTGCGTGTGTAATTTAATATTAGCATACCACACTTGTATTGGTTAGTAGAAGACTAGAAGCCATTTAAAAGAAGCTTATTTTAGCATGTTATTAGACTGCAGAACAAAAGCTCCCTGGAGATGACTTAAAACTGAAGTTTCGACTGTACCATCCTCACTCTATCTAGAACATGGTTAAGTATACTCCTAGTATAGACCCTTCAATCAGACAGGGATGTAATCAAATCATTCGTTTAGTCAATCATCACAGAAATTTATCCTTCAACGAATTTGCTAAATTATCAGATATGTTCTTATGTAGTTGGTTAGCAAGGCATTCAGTATATAAGCTAGAAGGTAGTGTTCTAGAAATAATTACCAACATGAATGTGCTCATGTTCAGCCTACTAATATATACATGCTAACGGGGCAAGCATGTGCAAGCAAATCAACAGTAAGCATATATTAGCTATAGGCAATCAAGAAAGCTGCTCGGTGTGCTGACCCAGCATAGATAGACATGTCTATCTTGAACAATAAAACATGGTAGCAGTACACCATCTCAAAGAATACTAACATGTTGGTTCACGGTTCTGGTTCCCTACCTGAACGTGAACGACAGTACATTGGCTTCTCTTAGATATGTTTGTCAAGTTCAATCAGATTTGGTGGTACTTTAGTACACATGTTATTTCTATATGTAATTCTTTGGTGTATGAGTAATACTGATCCTAAAGTAACAATCTTCCTTTCACTTCTCAACTCGGATTATTTACACAAGAAGGTGAGTAAGGCACTTACAAGCAGAGCAATAGCATGGCAGCTTTCAGTTTCAGAACAGAGAACACTTAAGTTCGCAAAGACAGGTATGTACATCTGTTACGGTATATACTAGATAGATATCCTGAAGCTGATCCTATAGTTCACCTTTAACTCTAGATACACAAGCATTGATTTTCTGGACAACAACACAACAATTTTAACTTCCGTGAGTAGGTGTTTACAATAGTTTCATAGATGTACAATTGTAGTTCAGACGCAACAAATATAGGTACAAGGAGATAATATTCTTGGGGAAAATAAATCTTTACATGTGTAAGCTTGTGTCCCTATCATGCATCACTGGACACACTTGCACTAACATATATACAGTAGGTTCTCTATTGTTCCTAGCTGTTCCCATTGAAACTGAGTCAAACCACTAGTGTTCATGATCCAAACCTGATCTTACTCTCAGGAATAAGTTTCTGTTGTATTTCAAATATATGCATGCTAACTTATTCAGTCATCAATCAGATAGATATTCCAACAATTAATGTTCTTAGTTAAAACAAATCCTTACAGGATTATGCTTGCGTAACTAATATGCACTGAGTTCAGGTTCCAGTGGAGAATTGCTACATAGGTGAGAGGAAGAAGAGGTGCCGTGCATCTATCTACAGTGGGGAATTTGATCTAATCGTTCCCTTCACCTCTGGATTTCTACAAAGAATGGTGTTATCCGGTTCAAGATTAGATTCTGATGTGCTGGGTAACTTGTCATGGCCGTTCCCAGAGATGCCAACAACGGCCTCGGTTTAGAGGCTTTGTTGTTAGGACCATGCAAAGTTTCCTCCAAGTTCTTGAAGATTGCAGCCGAATTTGGCTAAATGGCGTGGTATCCATCAGCTAGTTTAAGATTTTGGATGTGCTAGATCCTACTAGGTTTCAAGTACGTTACAAGCTAGGTTGTGCTAGGTTATGCTAAACTATGTTGTATGATAGTTTCAGACTATGGATGCTAAACTATACAATGACAAACTACCGGGGCACTTAAGAGAAGTGGTGCTATAAGTAATGACCCATTGGGGTACTTTTCTAAAGTGCATCTATAGGTAGTGACCTATTGGGGCACTTCTCTAAAGTGCCTTTATAGGTAATGACCTATTGGGCCACTTTCGAAAAGTGACTCTATAGATAATGACCTATTGGGGTACTTTCAAAAAGTGCCTCTATAGGTTATACAAATAAAGACAGTTTATGAAAGTGCCACAAATTATATATGAATTTGGGGCATTTTATTCAAAGTTCCCCTAAATTACTAACTTTTGAGGCACATTCGAAAGTGCCTCTATGAAAGTGCCTTTAATTATACATCGTGGCCTATATGAAATGAACGAACAGTCTGCGGTACAAACTCTTTCTTCTCTCTCAAACCACCACAATTCAATATCATCTATGTCAATGTTGCCACGCACCCATGTCATCGCCGACTGCTGCCGCCGCTAGTCGCTAGACACCCTACGTGCCCGCTTGGATTCTCGTTTCATTTTCCATCACGTAATCTTTTCCCTCAAGCTTGTCGGATTTTAACATGACCTCAACAGGTTCGTAGATTTTTCATGTCGTTTTGGTTAGTAAACGATGAAATAAGCAGGGCCTACGCAGTCATCTTGCCATCCTGACCACTCGAGCGCCCCATGCATGTTTGTCGAGCTTTGCTACACTTACGGACAAATTCTACGAGAATTCACCTTACGGGATTACGTGTTATTATGGGGTTGGAGGTAGGGTGTCATAGCGGCGCCCAGACCCGTCCCACATGTAGTTAAAATAGGCAAAGGTTAGTGTAAACAATCCTACTCCCTCCGATCCGTAAAAAACATTGTGGGAAAACAACATGGACTGAACAAATCATACGTATATACGTTGTGACAGTTTATTCGTATCAGAGGAAGTACTCAGATTAGGTTGATTTGAACTAAATACGTCCTATGCATGCAACCCTAGTTGGAGGGGGTAGGGCCCACGAAAAATTTAGGGGGTGGGAATAAATGAGGGGAGAACACGGCCCGTCCTTTTGGTAGAAGTATGTCCATAAGTGTAAGACATGATGTTTTGGCTCACAGGTGCAGATGAACTCGTTGTGCAAAATGCATTTTTACGCATTTAAAAATATAAAAAAAATTAAACAAAAATTTCAGGTGTTCATATGAAAAATATCTATCCGTGCTAAAAAGTTTCGCATCGAAAGAACATTTTGTGTGGCCAGTATACAAAGACAAAAAATGTTATGTACAAAGTCATTTTGAAATGTCGGGATTTGTCTTTTTTACACCGGCCACAAAAAATGACTTTTCATCCCGATTTTTTTTGTACGAACATAGAATGTTCATATGTAAACCCGAATTTTTTGTTTGAATTTTTTTGACATTTTAAAATTCGTCTTTTGGATAGTTAGTGTAGATACACCTATGAGCCGAAGTAGCTTTAGGGCTCCTTTGATTCATACTTTCATAGGATAGGAAAATTGTAGGAACATGAAACCTATAGGATTGGGATGGTATGTCTAATTAAATCCTATGAGAAGAGCCTCTTAGATTCAAATGAATAGTATAGGATTCCAACCCATAGGAATTTTTCCTATAGAGTGCATTTGATTCAAAGGAATGAATCCTCCAAGATTCCTATGGATTCCTTTCCTACAATACAATCCTATAGGATTTCTAACAAGAGGTGAGACCTCTTGGAAAAATTTCAATGTGTCTATGACAACTATGTCATGTACCCAATCTTATACAAATTTCCTTTGTTTTTCCATGAGGTTAAACCTCATGTTTTTTTCCTATATGATTTGACTATTTTTATAGGAAAAATTCCATTAATTTCTATGGGGTATGATCCTATGAATCAAACAATCTCTATAGAAAAATTTTCTGTAGCATCCAATCTTTTAAAAATGCTATACTATTATTTGAATCAAAGTAGCGTAGAGGTTCGTCAGCGTGAAAGACGGCGAACCTATTTCCCGCCTTTAGCGGCGCGGGGGGCTGGCGCCGCGCACCCCCGCGTGCTAAAATGGGCCGGCCCGCGCTCCATTGGACCGGTCTAGTTGCCTTTTTTTTTCCTTTTTTCTTTTTTTTTCGTTTCTTTTTTGTTTTCTTTTGTGTTTTTTCTTTTTCTTTTCTTTTTTTACTTCTTTCATTTTTCATTTTTCATTTTTCATTTTTCATTTTTTTGTTCAGATTTTGATTTTGTTGAAATTCGATTTTTTGGATTTTGATTTTTTAAATACGAAATTATTTAATTTCAATTTTGTTTACATTATGAATTTATTTATATTTCAAAGGTGTTCAAATTTCAAATTTGTTCAGTTTTTGTTTTCTTTAGTGTCCTTTTCTTTTTTCACCACTTTTATATGATTTTCAAAAATATTTATTTTTAATAAATGTTCAGATTTCAAAAATGTTCAAATTCGAAAATTGTTCAGAATAAAATATGTTAAAATTCTAAAAAACGTTCAAATTTTGAAAATGTTCAGATATTAAAAATGTTCAAATTCGAAAGTTGTTAATATTAAAATATGGTCAACTTTGAAAATTGTCTAAATTTTAAAAACATATAGATTTTGAAAATGGTCAATTTTAAAAAAATGTTCAAATTTTAAAATGTTCAGTATTAAAAAATGTTCAGTTTTTGAAAATATTTCATTTTTCTTTTTTGTTTTTTTCATTCAGATTTTGAATTTGTTCTAATGCGAAATTATTTATTTTTTCTCATTTCTTTTTTCATTTTATTTTTTTCTCATTTGTATATGATTTTGAATAATATTTGTTCCTAATAAATGTTCAGATTTTAAAAACGTTCAAATTAGAAAGTTCTTCAGATAAAAAAAAGTTTGAACTAAAAACTGTTTGAAGTTAAAACGTTTAGATTTTTGTAAATATTTGATGTTAAAATCGTTCAAAATAAAAAAAATATTTAGATTTTGAAAATGTTCAAAACTAAAATAATGTTCTAATTTTAAAATGTTCAAATTTTGAAAATGTTGATGTTTAAAATGTTTTTTCTGAAAATATTTTGATAAAAAAATGTTTACATTTTAGAAAAAGTAATAAATTGTATATGATTTTAAAAACATTCATTTTTTATCTACAGATTTTAAAAATGTTCAAATTCAAAAAGTGTTCAAATTTGAAAATGTTCAAATTCGAAAATTGTTCAGATTAAAAAACGTTCAAATCCGATAATTATTTAAATTTAAAAACATTTAGATTTTGAAAATATTTAAATTCAAAATATGTTTATTTTTAAAAATGTTCAAAACTAAAAATATTTAGATTTTAAAACGTTTTGTTTTTAAAAAAATCATGTTTAAATAATAATTAGATTTGTAATTTATTTTTATTTTGAAAATCTTTGGATTTGAAAATATTAAGTTTTTTAAAAAAATGTTCAGATTGAAAACAGAAAAGAGAAAAGGAATAGAAGAAAAAAACATGTAATTACCTCATGGGCCGCGGCCCAACTGACCGCCACGGGAGAGGAAGTGCGCGGCGCGGCGCCTTCCTGCCGCTAAACGCGGCGTATAGGAGGACCCGTGAAAGACAGCAAGCTGATTTAAACAACGGCACAGAAACTCCAGAGCCCACAATAAAAGCCCATAACCGAAGCCCACAAAAGGTCCATTTCTGTTGGCCCACAGTCATGCACCACCACCGTCAGTCACCGCCGGGAAGCCACTGCCTCCGCCGTGCCGGCAACACTGCTTACACACCACGCTAAATAACCCACCCGCTTCATAAATCTATCAGTTTAATTCGAAATTCCAAACTCCCTTCTGCTGCCTCGGCTCGCCGCAGCGCAAACTTCTCCGCCTGCCCCCCTCCGGCTTCCCGCCCAGAACCCTAGCCCCCGTCCGCCGCCGCCGGCCATGGCGGCGCCTCGGGAGCTGGACCTCTCCGACGAGGTCGAGGGCGAGCAGGACGCCACCACCGACTTCGTCTTCCGCCTCGTCGGCGACCCCATCCCCGTCCTGCCCACCGCCTCCTCCCCGCTCCCTCTCTTCGACCTCCAGTCCCCTCCCGCGCGCCCGCTCGCCGTCTCCGACCGCCACGCAGCCGTCTTCCTCGCCCACCCCAAAGGTGAGTCGCCGCGAATCACCAACCAGCCACGCGCCCGCCTCAGCATTCCTGTCGATCTCTCACCCCCTTAGGGTTTCACGCTCCGCTTCCAGGGTTTATCGCCGCGCGGACGAAGGCGTTGATCGAGGCCAGTAAGGAGGCGCGGGAGAAGGGCAAGGCGAGCACCCGCTGCGCGCTGGACTGCTGCGTCGCCGACGTGCCCCTCCCGGGCGTCTCTCTCCTAGCGCTCTCCCGCGACGAGTCGGTGCTAGCGGCCTGCACCGGCAGCGAGATAAAATTCTTCTCGGTTACTTCCCTGCTCACTGATAAGGTTAGATCAGCTTCTTCAGTTTCCCACAAAATCGTGTAAACAATACGTGTCAGTCCAGGGCAGCGTAACAGGACAGTAGAATGGGATTATCTGTTTCGTTGCAATGCATATTTCACAGCAATTTTCGAGATAGATGTTTATGTAAGAATAGGCTGGTAGTTATGGGCTAATCGCATCTATGCTTGTCAATCAGATTTAATACTCTGGTGATGCCTATCAATACCAGTTTTACTGTTTGTTGATTCCTTTTTTATAATAATGTCGGGGTTGTTGTAATTAGATGGTAGTATAGATCAGCAGGAGATCTATGATATAAGTGTTCAGCAGTAGCTGATGTGAGTGTTTGTTGATTCTGGTGCTCGATAAGGTCTGGGCTGCTGTAATTAGATGGTAGTAATTATGGATCAGCAGGAGATCCAGTTGATCTGATATATGTCTTCAGCAGTAGCTCCTTGTGTTAAGTTTATCATATTTCCTTAATAATTTCACTATATAGGATGTTGAGCCATCCTCATCATGTAGCCTGGGAAAATCTGGCACTGTTAAAGATTTCAAGTGGCTAAATCACGCCTACATTGTACTCTCAAATGGTGGGCTGCTATCTCATGGGAGTTTGGGGGAAGGCCTTAAGGATGCAATGGAAAATGTTGATGCTGGTTCGTTTCTTCTCCTAACCCTGCATGAGTTGATATTCTTGTACTTTCTTAACTTCTACTATATGGACAAGAGATCATGTTTTTTTTGTCAACGGGTTAGGTTTAAATCATGCACTGATTTGTTCATGTGTATACTTACATTATAAAGGACATCAGCTAATTCGTAGCTGTCTGCTACTCTGTTGATGCTACATTATTATCAAATTAACAAAAGCTTCATGTACTTATGCTATTTCTCCAATATACTATTGGTTGGGAATGTCAACCACTACTTATTTCCCTATGGCATATTCTTTGTAACACTTAGGCTTCACAAAATCAACCTGATTAATATTGTTAGAGGGCCTTCTTGGGTGCACGCAACATCGGTCTTCAGGCACCAGCTCGTGTCACAAAATCAACCTGATTAATATTGTTAGAGGGCTGAAACGTGTTGTCCTTTGAAATTCTTGCAATTTTCCCAAGACATTTCTTTCGCTATTGTAATTGAATTATTTCATAAGTATCTTTGGTATGCTGAAGTTCGCCATCTTTCTGAAATATATGTAGTTGACTGTTGCACGGACGGGAACCATATTGCTGTTGCAAGAAAGAATTCACTCAGGATATTATCCTCAGATTTGAAGGAAACATGTTGCATGGCCCTCTTGTTTCAGTTGTGGTCTGAGAGTGATTCAGAAGGCACCGACATCAAAGGTAACGAACCTGCATTTTTATTTCTGGTATATGTACACACAGTCACCCCGTCTCCAGTCCTGTAAGGTTATGTAGTTATGCCAGATGGCCTCGTGATTGATTGCAGCACTAACGAAAATGTAGTTCATAACATGATCACATTGCTACCCTGAGAGTTAGCTTGTTTCATCGTTGACTCACGATTTGTTCTCTGCCTTGTAAATTGATCGATCTGTAGTAGATGGCGCTAGTAAGTTTGGTTCTCCTTAGGCACAAAATGAGTGAGCAGCACACATTTCGCTAATATGATTGCATTGCAAAATGAACAAAATGGTGGAAAAAAGGTGTCTGTGAAGTGCACCACAGACTAAAATTTGTATCATAGTCGTCTTCTAAAATTATATATTCAAAGAACCAGTGACAACAATGAAGAGTTCCTTAGGAATTTGTGTAGATGATACTAGAAGACGATATAGCATATAGCAAAGTTTGGGTTGAACATTTATCCCATGAAATTTTTGGCGCACCTTCTCCAAACATTAAATTCATCAATTCATTATGTTACTCTTGTTGACGCAGCATTGAATACTTCAAATTATGTCAAGTAGAAGTTACCAATTACCATGATTCCTTGTTGATGTTATATTTTCTATTTTTTATCAGTGGATTCCATTGGTTGGGTGCGCGATGATAGCATTGTTGTTGGTTGTGTTCGATTGGATGAAGAAGGCAATGAAGTGGGTTATTTGGTCCAAGTTATAAGAAGCGGATGTGATACATTTTTCGAGGTTAATTGTTTTTCTAGTTGTGGCTGCATCTCCTCTTTTGGTTCACATTTTATTGTATGATATTTCTTGACAATGTGTCATTTACAAAACGTTCTTCTTGGGAACATGCTTGCAGAAAGGTTCCTCAATTTGGCATGGATTCATTTTTAATCATATTTATGTACTCAATACCAAGTATTGGCAATAGTTGTATATGTTTCAGAAATGTAAATTAAATACTCCTCCGTCCCAAAATATAAGGTGTGCTCCATCAACACATAATTTATATGAAAAAAAGTTGATGTATTTAGGTCTGCAGTCAAAAGTGTTACTAATGATTGTGATTTTATATCACATAAACCACATCCTAATAGAGTAAATATTTGTCAAAACTATGTCTTAACGAATCAAATTTATCTCCGCCATCTGAATGTTAGTCTTGATGTTCATCATGTTGTTGGTTGGAATTTCCGTGTCAGAATTGTGTCTGCACTGTTGTGCTGCCCGCTACCAAAGAGATTGGAGGATTGTGAGATGTGATGACCTATCAATATTTTCATTGACTTATAGATTATTCTTCACGAAGACTAATCCTTTGAAGGAGTATTTGTAACTTGTAACTCCGTGGGAGCAGCAGATTCCATTAGTTAACTACTTCAACTATGTCTATCCAAAATTACTGAACTGATATTTGGCTTTGCATAAATTTGTTATGAAAGTATGTAAGAATGTCACATGTATGCCACGATGTATAAGCCTAGTAGGTTCTGGTAATGGATAAGATATGTGCTTATAGTTATTATAGTTAACTACTTAACTTAGGAAGGAACACTGCCGTATTTGATTTTTTTTTGTGTTGTCTAACAAAATTTATTAAGATCTTCTACTTTGCCCCTCTTTGACTTTTACATATCAGTACTTAATTACTTATTGGCTGAAGTTAATGCTGTTGCGTTTTTTATGCCTTATAGAGCTCAAGCAAGCCAGTTGTTTTTAACTACGATTATTTTGGTGTTATCATGGATGATATTTTACCGTCTGGAGTTGGACCAAATTTGCTTTTGGGCTATCTGCATCGCTGGTATGAAAAAGCGGACTTGACATCATTCCTTATTGAATAATACTTCTCCATAACTATTTATCGTCTATCTTGTGTACTTTGTGTGTATGGTTATGTTGTGAAGAGTTGTTGTTTTTGACATAAATACCGTAGGGGAAACCTCTACATCAGGAATAATTATTCAATAGGATTGCACCATACAGATAGATAAACAATATTTAGAAGAGGTTATTTGCAAATGGATTCTGTCATTATCTTGTTGCGCTTGCCATGTCTGATTCTTTGTGTAATTTGACAGGGATCTCTTGGTTTTTTCAAATAAAAAGAACACTGATGAGCACATTTCGCTTTTGAAATGGCCGTCCATAACTGATGACGAAAGAACTGTGGTATACCTCGAAATGGTGGAGGATAAATATAGTCCCAGGATTGATCTGCAAGGTATGATATAACTCAGAAAACCATAGTAAAACAACACTATTCTTTGCTTTTAAAACAATGTATGTACTCTTTTTGGCTTTCAGAGAACGGCGATGACAATGTCATATTGGGGTTTGGTGTGGAGAATGTTTCGTTATTTCAGAAGATCACAGTACTGGTCGGACCTGAACAGAAGGAGATTGCCCCTCAACATCTTCTACTTTGTTTGACTAGTGAAGGGAAATTAATTGTTTATTATCTTGCCAGGTAGGTCTTCTGTTGAAACTTGGCAGTGCCGAAGTTTTATAAACGACAGTTCACTTTTTTTAATGCAGTTATTATATACTGAAATTTTGTTTTGAATATCTTGTATCGAAACTGTTCTTGAATTTAGGATTTCTGACCCTTCCGATTTACCTCAAACAAGTCTGTCTACCATTGAAGATAGTAATGTGAATAAACAAATTTCTCCTGCAACTGTATCTGGAAACGATTTGACTCCAAGTGTTACAAGCTCAATGGGCAAGAGTCTGCTTGCAGAACCTGGGGCTGAGCCATCTAGTGCACAGGCAGGTAAGTGATTGGTATAAACATGAGTTCATCTTGTACATCTGTTGGGCTGTTTTTCTATATTTCTCACGTGCGTTGGGAACTTACAGAATTCTCTTGTATTCTTGCAGATAGAGACCAGCATGGACCAAGAGATGCAAAGAGCAGTTCCCCAGTTTCAGGAAACAAAGACGTAGTTGGCAGTTCGCTTTCTATCTCTTCTGATAAGAACACATTGACTACCAATCAAGTGAACGCGGCTTCCCCAGTTGCACCTCCCTCTAGCTTAGCACCAACAAGCAACATGAAACCTGGAATGCCATTCAGCTTTTCTACTGCTAATAATGTTGGTCTGAATTCAACAGGAAGCAAGGGATCTAGTGAATTAATTTCTTCCTGGCAACCAAACAACAGCAGCAGTTTTGTAAACAGCCAACTTGGCAAAGGTGGCTTGGATTCAGCCAAACCACTGGGAGCATTTGGGGGACCTCAGAACACTACAAAAGGTGGTGGTAGCCTTACTTTTAAATCATCAGTGTTCAGCTCTGATGGATCAGTTCCAGTTAAGACTGCAGAAAGGAATGAGGCTACTGATTTTGGAAGCTATTCGGCACAAACCAGCTACACTACTGAGAGGAAAGTTGGTTCCTCAGCTGGCTTAAGTTCTGCGCCATCTTTGCCGATTTCTCCAAATAAGCCAGTTGGATCTTCATCTGCTGGGTTTGGTGTAGGAAATCTCGAAGTACTTCCTACCTCCCATGGATCACCTCTGCCACAGCAAATCATTGGCAAATCACATAACAATCGGACTCATACGTCAGCGGATTCAAGAAATTTCAAGTTAGGCACAATGTTTGATACCGAACAAGATCTATCTAAAAAGTTCTACAGTGTAAGATCAACAAAGTTGTTTTAGTATGATGTTCAGTATTATGCCTTGCTGCTGCCTGATTTTAATGTTTTTTTTAATCTTTGACTATGTACAACATATCTATGATAATTCTCCTATCGATTGAGTTGTCTAAATACGTTCGCCTTATCTAACCTATCATAAGTATCATATTTGTTGAGTTTCTTACATATGTTTACCTTGCCCGACCTCTCCAGCATATTTTGTCCCCGTAAAATTAAACTAGATCATTATTTGTTCTTTTGCACCAGTCCAGAGACTTGAAATTTTTTTATTTTGTTTATACTCTTTGATTGTTTCATATAGGACCATATTCCTCTTGTAACTGTTGATAACTGTAGTATACATGTTATCCTCCAATTTATTAATAATTTAAATATTGAAATTTGGATCTACTTTACAGTTCGCTACCTCACTGGGAACCTAGCTACCACCATGTGTATTGCATCTTCTCTGTTTTGACCAGTAAGTTCTTGTCCTTTCATTAAACAGATAAATGATATGACTGAGGAGTTAGACTCTCTCCTGGCATACATAGAAAAAGACGGTGGTTTCAGAGATGCTTGCATAACCTTGCAGCAGCGCCCTCTTTCAGTTCTTGAAGGTGATCTGCAAAATTTATTGGAATTATTGCAGGTCTTCAAGGTAATACAATTATTTTCACCCAGACCCTCTGTGCTGCCTGTTACTGAACATGTCTTATTTTGATCTCCAGAACAAATTAGAGGAACAATGTTCAAAAGCTGATGATCTGCGAAATAAGATGTTCCAAGGTATTTCCTGTTTACTCCTTGAAATAGAACAACATGAACACTTCACCTTAACCTAGAACAAAGGTGCTGTCATTAATATTTACCTGGAAAAATAATTTCATCATAATTCGAATCTTTCGCTCGATAATCTGTACACCAGCTCTTGTTTGTAATCAATAATTAGCTAAAATCCCATGCACTTGGTTTAGTGCCATTTAATCTTTGCAGAATAGTCACTGCACATGGTACCTTTTGTAAAAAGGACAGACCCAGTGCACGAGGCTCCCACACAAGGTGGGGTCTGGGGAGGGATTATAGGAACCTAGTCTTACCCCTGCAAAGTGCAGTGCAGAGAGGCTGGTTCGAACCCAGGACCTCTTGGCACAAGTGGGGAGGACCTCACCACTGCACCAAGGCCTGCCCTCACATGGTACCTTTTGTTTTTGGAAAAAATGTTGATATATTGTATCTCTCATCTATTGAAGTATTGATTGATGGCCATAACTTTGCTTACTTCACAGTTTACCTACCACATACCTACTGCACATTTCAGAAGAGCCCCCCTCCAAAATATGATCCTTCAGACAGAAAGATAGCTCACACTATTATACAATTAAACTATGGCTGTTAGGCCAGGGGACAAACTGGGGGTTCCTTAAATTACATCTGTGCAGATATCTGATGTGTCTGGCAAAATAGATCTGCAAAGAGTTTACCAAAGGCTTTCTCATTGAGTCTCCTATACTAGTATTTGAGTGCTGTGCGCTACATGTGCTTTAACAAGATTCCTTTAACTTGAATTAGTTACACTGTTTATCAAAATTATGGCATCACCAATTATCTAAACTTAAAGATGCAAATGGTTGTAAGTTCACCAGATAATCTGTAAGGATATTCCAAGTTACGGTGTAGAGACTGGAGAGATAAACAGTTAATCCGCTTACCTCCAAGATATTTCTTAGGCAAGGATAAATGTCCAAATACAAGCATTTGAATTGCGCATTAAATGACCTTATTTTCAATTTCTCTGCAGTTTCTGCTAGGCAAGCTTATATGAAGGGAATTCTCAGTCAATCTTCAGATACTCAGTACTGGGATATATGGAACCGCCAAAAGTTGAGTCCAGAATTTGAAGCGAAGAGGCAAAATATTCTCAAAGCTAATCAGGTACTAAGATTTGACTCAAGTGTTTTTGAAATATTAGTGAACTAATATTGTATTTTCTTTATCATATAGAATTTGACAAATCAGCTAGTAGAGCTGGAGAGGCACTTCAATAATCTGGAGATGAACAAATTTGGTGAAACAGGAAGAGTTGCTTCTAGTCGTCGAGCTGTTTATTCCAACAAGTCACGGTCTAGGTATTCTCCTACAATACCATCTCGGTCGAAATTTCCAATGCACCTTCTTGCTAACATCAGATGGATGATAAACGTGGAATAATATTCAAACATCTGTTATTGTGATTTTCTTTCAAAGTGAAGTCAATCATTTTGCTAGCTTGTTCATTCCGTGACCAGATTGATCCGTAAAAATCCCTCTTGGCATACATTAGATGTTTTTTTACTGTATTAGCTTGTTGAAATTGCTTCTCATTTTAATGAACCTCAATCACTTTGTTGGTTTTTGTGTGCCATAGTGGTAGAGTTGTAGTGTACTCTATTCAGAAAATAGTTTTGCCAATCTCTGTATTTGTTGTGTTCTAACCATGCTTGTCTTTTGTTTCCCCTTTTTATCTTCAGTCGTTTTCCAGTTTCATCTATTTATGTGAGCTTCTTACCTGATTTCCAATATTTATTTGACAGCCAGACACAATTATCCAGCGTGTACAATGCATTGAATTCACAATTAGCAGCAGCGGAGCAACTATCTGAATGCCTTTCAAAGCAGATATCTGCACTAAATATAAGTTCTCCTTCTAAGAAGCGAGGGACAGTGACCAAAGAGTTGTTTGAGTCAATTGGTCTAGCCCATACGACAGATGCAACCAAGTTTTCAGGCGGTACCCCTTCCAAGTTAAATCAGAGATTTCAATCCACAAAAGAATACGCGAAGGGCATGCTGGGACCTTCCAAGAGTGCTGAGCCTGAGACTGCACGAAGGAGGAGAGAGTCACTGGATAGGGTAAATTATTGAACCCTGACTAAATTTTGCATTTATATCTAATATACATGTTGATTTCTCTTTTCTCTTGGGATATGCTTGCTCTGTGTCTTCTTTTTTGTTTTATTTGTGGTTTATTGAAATCAGATCTAACAATTTTTTCTTTTGATAGAGTTTGGCTAGTTTGGAGCCTCAGAAAACTACTGTAAAGAGAATAGCGCAGCAACAACGACTCAAGATCAGCAGTGATCTTCCCTTCAGGTCAAACAAGAAAATGTTTGATTCTCAAATGGCAGCTATCTCCCAGGAAACTAATAGTGGTAGCCCCAGTTCATCCTTAGTAGAATCATATACTAGCAGGCTGCATTCTCCAACTGAAGGTAAGTTATTAGCCGAAGGCTTCATTAGATACTTTTTTGGTTGAGAAACAATACTTTGGTATTTCAAGGAAATCCTGGTTATAGACATTGTTACAACATATGACTTTCTGCTTGTCTCTTACAGTGCTGGATGACAAAACAAAATCATCAGGACCTCAGAAGAACTCTTTGTTCAAATGGGTAAAGGAACCATCTGGGCCATCTCAGGGCTTGGAGCAAAAGCATGTCGAGTTACCAGGGCGAATGAAAAGTGCTGACCAGTCTTCAAAGTTGGTGCCATCTTCACTGGCATCATTCAGTTACACGCAGAAGGACACGAGGGATCGGATCAGCTCACCCAATGTTGCATCCTTCGGAACAACTCATACTGTGCCTAAGTCAAATACTCTGACCTTCAAAACCAATATAACCCCTAAAACTAATGCCAACACACGGCCAGATGTGTCACCAATGACAAGTTCACTGCCTGTCAAAACTTTGTCTGGGGAATCTGGAGCTGGATCTACCTTGAGTACAAAGAATAGACAAGGTGACCAGGATATACCATCTTTTGGAAGCGTGAAAGGGTTGGGCATTTCTCCACAAAATATAGGTGTTAATAGACCTTCTTTGTCTTCTGAACCTTCCAAGCCTGTTGTGTTGCTTGGGAAGACTTTTCAACTTAGTGGAGTCAGTAATACTATGCAGAACTCAGCCAAAGCTTCACCTCAGGTGGCACCACAACCTCATCCATTCTCACCAGCATCACAATCGCCTTCATTCTCTATCATGTCAGGTGCATCCTCTTTAGCTGCAAATACTTCAGATGTTTCATCTTCAACGGTTTCTTCCATACCCCCACCACAGAAATCAACGTCAAAAACTTTCCCAACAGTACCTGAGAGTACCGTGTCTAGCTCCATACTATCTATGCCAACACCTGTTAAGGACTTATCACCTAGCTTGAATACAAATGTATCTAAACCTGAAGTGGTGCCATCAGAGGTAACTGGAACCACAGTCTCTGTAAGTGCTACTTCAACAGGCGTATCTACAACTGAAAGCAAAACTGCATTTCTTCCAATGACCAGTAGCACTTTACCTTCTAATACTCCATCTGCGCCTAAGATTGTAACAGGGCCAACAGAATCTGCTGCTATCACTTCCACAAGAAAAGATTTAGGACCAAGCAATCTCTTATTAGATGAAGATGATATGGAAGAGGAGTCTCCTTCTGCAAATGCAGATCTCAACTTGGGAGCCCTTGGTGGGTTTGGTCTTGGGTCCGCACCTTCTTCAAGTCCTAAAAAGTCCAATCCTTTTGGGAGCACATTTGATACATCCGACAGTAAATCCTCAGGCTCACCATTTACTTTGACCACCAGCCCTGGACAGCTTTTCCGTCCAGCATCACTGAGCATTCCTTCATCTCAGACAGCACAGCCATCTCAGTCAACTAGCTCAAATACATTTTCTGGTGCATTCTCAAGTGGGCTTAGTGGATTTGGACAGTCTGCACAGGTTGGAGCAGGGCAACCGTCGGGATTTGGGCAGTCTTCACAAATTGGAGCTGGTCAGCAGACAGGTTTTGGGCAGCCAGCACAAATTCAGTCAGGATTTGGTCAGCCAGCGCAAATTGGATCTGCACAACAGTCAGGATTTGCACAGCCTGCACAATTTGGCTCTCAGCAGGCACTTGGATCTGTTCTGGGTTCTTTTGGACAATCACGCCAATTGGGGGGAGTCTTTGGTGGATTTGCTAGTTCCTCCTCTTCTGGGGCTTTTGCTTCTGGACCTTCCAGTAATTCTGGATTTGCTGGTGCTGCAGCAGGTGCGGGCTTCTCTGCAGCTGCTACATCTGTTGGTGGAGGGTTTGCCGCCGCTGCAACTGGTGGAGGGTTTGCTTCTCTGGCCTCCAAAAGCGGTGGTTTTGCTGCTGCAGCTTCATCTGCTGGTGGTTTTGGAGGTGCAGCCCAGGGTGGTCGTTTTGGAGGTGGTATGATCTCTGATTCTTTTGCTCTATTTCTGATATATATTTATGCACTGTGGCCTATATCTATATATCCATGATTAGATGTGTTGACTACAAGTTTCCGTGCCAATGCTTCAAGTGACGGTTAACGACTGGTCACTTAACCTTTTTGTTCTTATGTACCAAATCCTTTTTACGCAGTTTGACTATTCAAATTCCGATAATTAATTACATGATTTTTACAGTATAAAACAAGCATCTCATACATCTTATACACATAACGAAATTCCTACTAGTACATGGCAGCAGCAGAAAGGGGGAGATTTGACTGAACTATGCTTTGTTAAATGCCTCATGTTTGATGTTCCATGCTGTAGGCTTTGTCTAGAAACATATATTTGTATAATTAAACGGCATTGGTTAACTATATAAACAGTCCTTCCTATTGGTTTAACCTTTGAATTTAGTTTAATAAAATCACTGTATGGCTTAGCTTTACCTTGTTATTGACCTTTTACAAGGCCACAATGGCCTCTATCTAGTATAGTGATTTGAGATTGTTAATTTATGTCAGTTAAATGTAGTAGATGTATGATGTTTCTATGAGTTAGTGAAATTTAGTAAATATGCTTGCATAGTGCTTGCTTCTTCTAAAAAAGGAACATCAATACATAATTCTTTTGGCCCATGAGAAAATGTGGAGTTTGGCTTCCTTGTCAGGAAACAACAACAATCACGTTTTGATAAGGTTGCTCAGTTGGAGCTGTGTTTAGAAGTATACTCCCAAAACAAGTGCATTATTTATTCTCGTTGAATTTTTTATCTGGTCTTTGGTTTAGGAGTACTCGGCTTATTTAAGATATTATCTCTCTGCTTAACTGTGGAACTGAAATATTAATCAATTTCTGTATCTTACAAAATTGCTTAGTTGTTGATTGCATAAACATGCCTGCAAATCATTTGTTGCTTGAATATTAGTATTATCATTTGTAATTCCAAATGTAACTTGGCGTCCAAAACATGATCGTTAATATTATCCTTTTATTTGACGTAACAGAGTAAAAGCTTGTAAATAGTTTTTATCGTGAAAAAAAGAACATATAAACATATTGGCCTCCTGAAAGACTGCAACTAAAAGTGATGAGTTTTATCTTACAGCTTGATCTTAAACCAACTTCGAAGTTCTTCGTCACATCACATATTTCTGTGTTTTTGCATGATTATCCTGTCTGCAATTTTTGAAGACTAACATAACATGGTTACTCTGGAAGGTGCTTTTGGAGCCTTTGGCAGTAACAGTCAAGGGGCTACTGGTTTCTCGGCATTTGGTGCGAGTGGAGCCGCTGGGCCTGGAGGACCCCCGGCGGATTTTTTGACACAGATGAGAAAATAGCGCAGGTTGCTCCCAGGCACCCCCCAAGTTCCAAGCGGAAATGTTCAAATGGTTTTTGGTTCTTGTTTATAAAGCAAAAATATGCTGGATGGCAACATTTATGCAATAGCTGATGTGGCTAAGATGGAGTTGACTATTCACCTGTTACATATCTCCCTGAGGTGTTTCATCAGTACATCAGTTCTTGTCCTTCTAAAAAACAGTAGAGCATCGGTCATGGATAGGTGGGTTATGTGGAAGCATGGTCCCTAGCAATATTAGATGTACCCACAGTACAAGGGCTTCAATCCGAATTGCGACTTCATTATCATTAGGCCCTAAGATGATATTTAGCATTGTTCATGGCTACAAAAAAGGAAGTGCAGGACTTCAAATGTACCACAGTACCAGGGGTGTAGATGTAAGTCTGAAGCCAAGATAATTGCTGTGGTACACGATGCAGTCATCTGACCTCGCGATTGCTGGCTGTCTTGTGTTTTTTTTGCCATGTAGCTCGGTGCACTGCTGACATTGGTTGCAAATTCACTATTCCACCATGTATCCTGTCTTGCTTTTACTTTATCGGTCGCGTGCGTCATGCCGTGCCTTCTCCAGTGATTAGTTTCTGCCTCCGCAACATGAAACCGCCAGGTGTTTGTAGACGGATGAAGAAAGAAAAACAAAAGCATGTGATGCCAAGCACTTATTAACAAGCAACAGGCGAATGTATTCACTCATCTTTGTGCAAAATATAAGGGTGGGGGAAAGCTACGGCCAGAAGGAGTTTATTCCATGTTGTAAGGCGCCCATGTTTATTACTTTCTTTTTTGGCTTGGGAACCGATGCTGAAAGAATATGTGCATGGTTTTAGTTCCTTGTGATCATCTATCGGTCATATTTGTTGACAACTCACAACCATTGCTGGAGGAATCAAGCATCTGCTTGGAACAGAACATATGCACGCACCTACGCCTCACTCAACAGGGAAAATACAGGGAGCGAGCATATCACAAGAACTCCTTGCTTATCTCAGTATAATCGTGTGATGATTCGTTCCTGGTCACGGTTACAAGGGTTGTTGATTCTGTTACCAAATTGGAGCACATTTGATCTATCCACGTAGCAGCAGGAAGCAAGCACAATCCAACCAACCAAAAAAAAAAAGTGCAGGCTTTTAAAAGAACAGAGAAAATACTGCTCTGTGGCACACCCTTTTACCTTTTGTATATGCGCAAGCTGGTCAAGCTTTTTCAGCAGGCCCCACGGCATCTGTCTGCAATCAAAATTTCATATGGTTTCTGTATGTGCGAAATGCAAATGCGGCACAAAACCACACACATGCAAATGTGGGGGAACAAAAACCCTTCATTAGTGTTGACCTAACTTTGTATGCCACATGTAAAAACAAACAGTGAAGTTGCAGCACTGGCTTCAAAGTTCACACCGATATCATACAGCAACCCTACCAGCGTTCCTTTTGCCCTGGTAGCTCTGCACTGTAAGAGGTGCCAAACTTGTGAAAGGAGGCACAGGGGAACTCAATGCTTATTCCCTTATTCCCATTCCTTGCCTTTGGGCAGAGTCCCAAGAAGGCATCCAAGAGCGTTTACAGAACGGGCACCTTCACTTTAGCCTTCTTTGCATGCAGCACTCATGCCACATTCTTCTTCTGGATGGATGCCGGCCTTCAGTCAAAAGATGGCTGGCCGCTCTCAAGCTCCCCAGCCTCGACTGATATTCCTTAATTAACCAGCTGCGCCTCCTGCTTCTCAACAACGTATGCACCGCACCTGTGCAGCAAGTTTTCTTTTTAATTACATATCACATGGATTCTCAAGTCCTAACCTATATATGCTTATTCACCACAAATACCGCCCGAAATGCAGTGGAGACGCCGGAATTGGGTTCTGAGCGAGTAAACATATCACTCAAGGAATCTAAGACAAGAGGCGAGGCCTGCAAGTTCTCAGGCAACCAAAAGTTGGCCATGAGAATGAGGTGCTCCCCTGGCCTCTCTCAAGAAAAAGATCGCGCCACGCTTTCGGGCTTTCGCCATTCTCACGCGCCACGTAACTTCAGCCAAAGTTGGCACAAATGTTGTGCTCGGAACCGGAGAGATCGTTACTGCAGCTGCAAAGGAAAAAAGGATAGCGGGTCCTCCATGGCCATGGGTGGCCCTCGGAAGGAATAAGGATCATATCTCTTTTGAGTTGCTGCGAAGATAGGGTCGTCAGGCTTTGAGTGTTGCCTCCAACGATCCGAGATTCTCCCTATCTTTCTCTGCCCCTTATAAGCCGAGACTCCGTGCTTAGATTGATCTCGCATGAGAGGTAGTTCGGTTTCAGAAGCCAAGGTTGTCTCACTCCCACAGGACCATAATCCAAGTCTTTGGTTACTAGAAATAGCGGCACCGGTAAAGCTGCAGAGGATCTTGTCGGTCAGGAATGTGCAGCCTGCAAGCAGAACATTGTCAGTACATGGCGGAACCTGAGCAGGTAAGAAGAACTGCACCTCCAAGGAAGAGAAACCTTTCACCAACGTATGGTATGTATATCCATTCTTACATGGGATGTTTGATGGCAGATGTATCATCAGCAGCAGCAACAGATTCATAGTCATAGGCAACAAATGTCCTCAAGACCTAGCTTCTCTCCGGAGAAATTTTTTCCGGTGAAAGGTCAAGGGGGAGGAGGAGGAGATTCAGGGCTCATCCTATCAACGGATGCGAAACCTCGGCTTAAATGGACTCCTGAGCTGCATGAGCGTTTTGCTGACGCGGTAAACCAGCTAGGAGGACCTGACAGTAAGTAGATGCTTAATTTTTTTTATTTGCCATGCATAACAGAAATGAATGTGCGAATTGCCTTTTGATGGCTACATTACCTCGCAGAAGCTACGCCGAAAGCAATCATGAGGGTCATGGGAGTCCCGGGATTAACTCTTTACCATCTTAAGAGTCATCTTCAGGTACATATATGGACTATGGAGTTCTTAATTAGCTATTAAAATATCTAGCATGAGGCATGTGTTGGAGCAAGAAACTAAGCTGGTTAATTGTTTCCTCATAGAAATTCAGACTTAGCAAGAATCTCCAAGCGCAAGCTAATTCTGTCCATGCAAAAAATGGTGAGTAATCATATGGATCCAAGGTTATTCAGTGGCTAATTATCCAACAAGTGATATTATTAACCTTGATTTCAATTCTTATTATCAGTTTTAGGCTTCGTGGCAGCTGCAGCGGCAGATGAAGCGTTTGAAGGACAAGGATCACCGGCTGATCACTTGAACCGAGAGACGCAGACCAGCAAGTAAGAAATAACTAAGGCTTGCTACATATGTGCACTCTATATGCATCCTGCATAAAGGTAACATATTGTGGCAAATTTTATTAGGTCTGTGCACATAAATGAAGCACTCCAAATGCAAATTGAGGTTCAGAGGCGACTGCATGAGCAAATTGAGGTACATCAATTAACAGCATAATCACTGTCTCCTTTACTAACTATATATGGGACATACAATTGGGCACTGTCGATAATTCAGTAGGAATAAATCACCATCGTGATTGAACATGATAAATTGTTTGTCTCCCTGTAAACTTGGATCAACAAAATCTTGGAAGCAAATGGCGATCATGTGCGGTCATATGCTTATCTGACGAGTTGTTATCTCAGTGTCTTGAGCTGCATATTTTTCTTTCTCGTTGTTGTTGCTGAGTCTGGTAAACTCGTTACAATGTCTGAAATTGTAAGCGACGATGCATGACGGATTGATCTTTGAAGGTACAAAGGCACCTGCAGCTCCGGATCGAAGCCCAAGGAAAGTACCTGCACTCCGTGATAGAGAAGGCGCAAGAAGCGCTCGCAAAGCAGCACGTCGTCACCGGCCTCGCGGCGGTGCCGGACCTAGGCTCCTCGGCGAGACGACGATCACTCCAGAACGACGGGTCGGCCGACGGGAGCTGCTTGACCGCGTCCGAGGACATCCTATCCATCGGCTTCTCCGCCGCTGGTGGCGACGATGTTCGGAGAGGCTGCGCCGCGCCTTTTGAGGAGGAGGAGGAGGAGTGCTACCTGTTTCTCGGAAAGCCTGAGCGGCGCCAGCAGGAACGGCGGCGTGAGGTCGCGAAGGACGGGTGCAATGGTGGCGTGGCGTTCGAGACTCCGGCGGGGCTGGACCTGAGTATCGGCGTCGTCGCGGACAGCAGGCGGCGGCCGCGCGGTGGCGAGAGGATCGACCTGAACGGGTCGGGATGGAACTGAACTGAGCGATGGAGGGAGGATGCGTGCATTGCGAAAGTGTTCTTGCTTCGAACTTGATCATGCAAGGACGAGATTCAGAAGCAGTGTTTGGAATGCCTGAATGGCAGAACAAGATGTATGTGGTCTAATGTAGAGTCTGTATGCTACAGCTGTGTTTTGCCGAAAGTCATTTTTCTCACACTGGCTCATGTTTCTATAGTTCTAGTACTACATATTTGATTTAGGCTCTTAGAGCAACTCCAACAGAGGCGCGCTATAATCGCGCGTGATAAACTTATTTTACAGCGCCGGTTTTATAGATTTAGCGCGCGCGGCCGGCGACGCGAAATCCGGACGCGCTAAAATACCGCGCGCGTTGCCATGTGTTTCACCATGCCCGCTAAAATACAGCGTGTGCGCTCGGCTGCCGCTTGCAAAACGTCAAACAAATGCATTTTTTGGGCACCAATATGAAACAATTGATGAACACAACATATAAAAAATTCAACATCATGACTTGACCAACATAGCATATTTCAAATCCAGACATAGTTCAAAAGCAAATCGACACAAGCAAGTTCATGACAAATAAAAGTTTACACAAACACATGAACCATCAATATTCATGCTTGTTTCTCATATCAACGGGACCGAAGAGATCTATCGGAGCGCTCATATCCACTCTTGTTTCTCATATCAAAGTACTCCTTCATCCTCACCCAATAGGTATCTCTATTTTGGTCCGTGCCAACGACCGGATCCATGCCCACGTTGCACCATGTCTTGCATAGTAGAACATCTTCTTCCGCGGTGTAGTTGGCCGGCCTTCTTTTCGGTGCAAAACCCTCACCATCCTCATCCACTTCAAACTGCTCTTCTTGTTGAGACCCATCTTCATATGAATTGTTGGATCCAACATTCATAGTTGACATAAACGCGTCATTGTCAACACTACATTGCACGAGAGTGAACAACCGTCAAACTACTCGATTCTATTCATCTATGTGAAAAGAACAAAAGAAGAATGGAATTCATACATTTGCAGCATTTCATCGAACACGTTGGGCGCTTCGGGAGGCGCACCAAATTTCGGCGGCTGGGACGGTGGAGGCTGGAATTGGGTGGCCAGAGGTTTGAGACGACGAGAAGTGCCGGCCTAGTCCGTCTTCGCTTTCTTGTGGCCAGCCGGCGCCGCCGCCGCAGCCGTCGGGCGCTTGGGGACGCCAATCCGTAGCTTGTTGGCGGGTGGCAGCGGTGCGACGACGCCCAGCGAGTTCGGCCGCGGCGCTACGAGTACGCCGCGGACGCTCGGGTTTGCGGCGGCACCGACGGGAGGTGCCGCGATCCCGGTGCTAGGGGGCGCTGGCGGAGGTGGGGTCGCGGGAGTAGGTAGGGATCGGGGAGTCGGAGCAGGTGTCCATCGCCCGGATTTCGCTGGCGGCGGCGCGAGACGGGAGGCGGGCGGATGTCGCGCGCGAGTTCCAGGTTTCCAGTGCGCTGGAGCCGGCGCACAAAATATGCAGCGCGTGCTGCCGCAATATGCCGCTCGCTCAATTTTTTTTTACCACGCGCGCGCGTCTGCTGGAGCACTGAAACCAGCACCCCCCGCTAAATTGACGGCTTTTAGCACGTTGCGCAGTTATAGCGCATCTGTTAGAGTTGCTCTTACCGTTTTAAACAGAGAGAAAACATTGTAGCAATGTCAGTGTCATACTTAATGATCCGAAATTCCAGGAGCCCCCGCGACTCTCGACTTAGGTTGAAAAAGGAACGGAAATTTTACATCCATTTCTGCGAGAAACACCATGACCTTCACCGCTTGTGGATGGCCTGCTGTGAGGATGTCCACCTGTGGCGTGGGCGGCTCCCGCGCGGATTCGAGTCTAGTGCTGATGCCTGGCTTGCGTGCGGCGCAGGCGTGACGTGATCGTCCCCTTTGTCTCCTTTTTCTCCCTCTGTAATTAAACTAGGCTTTTCTGGCCTACTCAAAAGAAAAAATGAAATAAAGAAAATTCAGGTGGGGTCCCCGCACCCTCCCCCCCTGGTGACCCGTAAAAAACATCCATTTCTACACAAAAAGGAAATGTAGAGCAAAAGACGGTGACAAAAAAAGTATTTTACAGGAAATATAAGGAAGCGGAATTTTTTTTTGGAACCTTGAAGCGGAATATCCTAAGTGGTTGTTTGGCACCCATCATTTTCATGAATTCATTTCAGATTCCATACCCAACGTGTTTGGCTATCATGGAATTGGCATGTCATTTCAATTGGAATTCCAAAGAAACCCTATGCTATGTTAAGTCAATTCATGTCCCTAATATTGTCATTTCTCTGGAATTCACTTTATTTCTTTTTGCCAAATGAAATGAAATGATGGGGTGCCAAACGAGACTTAAACGTAGACGGCAAAGAAAACAAGGGAAACCAATTCAGGCGGAAATGGAAATGGCACGGTAATTTCAGAAAATGTGATATGAAAATTTTCCGGAAATACAATCCGGCGTACTACTATTTACTTTGTACTTGGCTCCCAAGCCAGATCTATATGTTTTCTAAGACTATTTTTATCAGGATTGTGAGTGTCTTAGTGTATGTAAAATCATGTTATTGGAAGTGTTGAACTATATGTGTTACTGCATGTTCAATTATCGCTTGTCGAAGCGCTGAGCTATTCCATGTCTTGCTGTCTATTTCTCTCTGTGTTCCTTTTGGTATACGGAATAAGGTATTATACCGCTATTGTCTCCCGATAAACTTTGTTTTATATTGTGCTGTATCCATCCCATATCCGTTTCTTATTCGTCTTTGGTGATTTACGTTTTCGTTTTTGTTTCCAGGGTTCCCGATTTCAAGACAAGCGGAAATGAAAAAGATAAAGAATGTTTCTATCAATTTTCATTTTCAAACCTTTTATGACTCATCCTCTCCTTCGTGCTCCTGCTTTCCCACCCCGTCTCGCCGCAGCTGATGGTCAGCGCTGGACAAAAATCATGAGGTTGATGGCGGCAACAAAGGTCTGTCAGGTTGGTCGGGCGGTGGACATGGCCACGCTCAGGAGGACAATGTGCACCAAGGCGGCCAGTTGGCATCCTTTGTGGGCTAGACATGAGATCTTTGTCGGAGGGTGGTGGCGGGCACAGTAAACTTTGCGTGCAATGCCAGTGCTAGGGGGCTCGACTTCTAGGCCTAGCTGAGACGACACATGTCAGGGCTAGTGTTTGCTTCCTCATGTTAGAAATATGCCATAGAGTCAATCATATAAATGATTATGTTTTGTTATATCCATGATTTAGTGAATTTTCATTGAATAATGTATTTATAAGTATGTGACTTGTTCGTGACATTCTATATTTGTATAATTATTATAAAGTAGTCCCTAGTCTAAGTTCATGTGAGGACACAGATAAATATTAGACTAGCAAAGGTATTGGTTGGCCATATTTCACAAGTCATAGACATATAGTTATCAAACAAATAATGTGAACACATGTTATGGAACATGGGGTTGGACAAATCCAACTTGAGACATATCAATAATGCTTTTGATTATCTCTAAACAATGTATACACTTTCCCTTAACCTTGGAATTATCGCATGTACTCAAATTTTCCGGGAAGTGTACTGTGAAGCATGGTCAATCGATATGGGATTTTCTCCTCTCTACAAGCGAGAGATATATTTGTGTCATTTGAGTGATGTATTCAGAAATGCATAGTCCATGTTGTTTACGGTTAAATAGTTATCCTATAAAGATATTCCAAATCATATGATCAAGAAAGAGTGGTCGAGTTGGGGCTTTACCAAATATCGTGAAGCAAAGGAATGACATGTACGTAACATTGTGATGGCTCGACATACCAGTCCGATCTTGAAAGATCACTTATATCCAATAGAGGGAGGGATGAATAGGCGAGGATCAATAATTAAGACGGAAGTTGGAACTTTTAATAATTGTCTATATAGTTGCCTAAAACACCATATGCATGCTGCATGCAATTCTACAAAAGATAAAACCTGAGAAAAAGTAGATTGTAAGAAGGTAAATGAGCTAAGGAAAGGGACCACAAACACGAAGATGTATCGTGAGGTTCGGATAGTTGGAGGTTATGTCCGCGCCGGAGAAGGTTCGGTCACAAGTTGCAACCGAAACAAACTAACCGGTTACAAGGACCAACCTATATATCCTTGATCTAGGACACTTTGTCCATGCCAAACTAGTAAGATGTGATCTTCACACAAAGTATGCGATCACCGGACATAACAAACTCTTGGCTCCTTCACAAAGCACAACGAAGGTTTCCAAGTGACACTCTAGGCGTCATGAGGATTACCCTCCAAGAGGTAATAACACTTGGCTAGCACTTAGATCTTGAAACCCTCATAAAAATATCACTAATGATTGGCTTCTCAAAGCACCATGAATCTCAAATTTAGGAGTGGAAGATTGGATCTATGTGCGAGAGAGAGGAGGGATAGTTAAAAAAAGTGAGCAAGAAAATGTTTCTTCTAACAATTCGCTACTTTGCCTTGGGGGGGATGTGGGGATCTACTTATAGGCAAAGGCTAAAATCCGACCGGTACGGAAAAAATTAGCACGCATAGAAATACCGAATGGTGAAATCAAGAGGTTCCATTCTAGTTCAAAATTAATTGGCAGAACGTGTAATTTGAATTCCCAGAGGTACCACGTCAAAAGCTATGTGGTACCGCCATAGAAATTCAAAATTAAGAAGTTACCCATATGTACAACAAAAAAACTTGGACGTAGTATGTGTAGCGACTAGTTTTTGTCCTACAATTGTGCATGCTCAGAGGCTATCTGAGAGTTAACTCGGAGGTTCCATCTGGGAGTTAACTCGTAGGTTTTAGACCAAGATGAACACCCTCTAGAGTTGAGTTGGACAGAAAACTGCTAAGTCCCTACTCTAAGGCAAAGAACATATTTCATGCAGAAGTGCATGCCAACCATATACAGTAGACTTTATGGTCGGTGTTTCTGAATGGTCGATGGTTCCGACGGCATACTAAACTAGGTAGTATTGAGGGAAACAAAGATATTAAAAGATTTGATTCACTGCCCGTCTCTCAATCTCACATGGTAAGAGGTACCGAGACTTGAATGTCTAAAGGTACTAGGAGTGTGCAAAACTGGAGATTGGAGATTTTCTAGTGGATTTTAAAGGAAATATTTGTAAAAATTTGAAAGTGTTTTGTTTTCTCTTCTTTGCCAAGTGCCATTCTTGATAGTAAACCATACCTATGACTAAAGAAAATAAAAAATAAATATCATGCCAGCTTATGCAGTTCTCTAACTTTTAAGGGTCACCAAAGGCACTATCCACTTTCATTGTGCATGATCCACTTATCACGACTTTAAAACGATGAACTAAAACCCTACAACACTTGCAGTAATGTCTAGTTCCTTAATTGTTATGTCATTAATATTCCAAAACCCCTTAAATACATATCACATGGGATAAGTGTAAAAGCTCTACATGATCAGGACATGGGGATGTTTGTGTAAACGATAACTAATGTAAGCATACACGCAAAAGTGTGGTGAACCAAAGGGGTTGCATGATATATGATACAAAAATAAGACGCATGCAACAAAGTATCAAGAGTAGCACCACACAAAATAACAGAGTTTTACAAGCCACATTAATCCATGCAAGTTTTGAACCAACCTAGACTCTAGAAACTCTAAATTTTCTCCTTATTTGGCATCAATACACCAAAATATGAGAAAAACTATGAAAGCACTAGGGAACAAGGAGGTTGAAGTGAGATTGCTTTTGTGGCTTCCACCTGAAGGTTTGGATCCACTAGATTGGTATGGAGGGTCTTCATTGGGTGCATCATCATCATAATAATAATTTGAGCTTGACGAAGAGTCTTCACTCGAGCTCTCATCTTATCATTGTAGTTAAACATCTTCTTCTCCAATAGCTTGACCTTCTTCAACATTGACTCTTGCTTGAGCTTGATCCTGAGCTATCTTGGCTTTCCTTTCTTCAATTAGCTTGGCTAACCTAAGATCTTCCTTCTTTAGCTCTTTGTACTTGGAGATACTATCAAACATGAGCATGCAACACTTTTGCAACTCCATGATAGCTTCTTGGAATTTGTCCATCCTTTGAGACATGACCCTTTGATTCACAAGGATTAGGTAAAGCTCTCACCATGAGACCGGGATTTTTTGTGAGGAAGTGGAACCATCTTCATGTTGCCTCACATAGTTCTTTGTATACTTGATTTTTGGCCCTTTGGATGGTTGAGCTTTCTTCTTTATATCTTTCTACCTTTGAGGGATGTACATAATATGATTGTGCGAGAGGGCACACTTCTGATCTTCTACCACTTCAAGGAGAATCATTTGGATGAAGGGGGGAAAGATGTAACCCTGTCTTGCTCATAATTGGCCTCGTTGATCCTATGATAGATATAGTCCAACACACATAACTTTCTTGTGAAGTCTAGGAAATATAAAAGCTTCATTGTGTAACCAATGGTCTCCAACACCCTAATGGCATAGTTACTCAATCTAACCATTCTAAGCGTGTATATCGGCAAAGGTGTTGTCTGTTCAGCGCTAGGCAAGGTCGTCGTCAAGCCATCATAGCTGTATGAGGTGAGAGAAACAAGGCCTACACTGCCCCGATGCGCTTTATCGATTATGCACCTGCGCATCTAGTGGTAAGCCTCCATGTTCTTCTCCCTAAGCATGATTTTGGGCAAGCCAAGTTAGGACTTTTTATGTGCAAGTGTTGCACCTGGTACAGCCCATCACTTGCTAGGTACTTAACCTCTCGGAACAATAATGAATGTGTCCATCCATTCCAAGCCTAGATACACCAAGCAGGATATCGAGAACTTGTATGAATACAAATCAAAAGTGGAACCACAGATGGTCTACACCATTGGTTCTTGACATTGAACTACATCCTAAGGTACACCCATTTTTTTAGAGGAATGTAGTAAGGGGAAGCCCTCGCAGCGATTTTAATTTTTAAATAAATATGCATCCGCAAAGACTTCAACCTGGGTGGCAGGGTTGTACATCCAGTTTCCTAACCAAGTGACCTAGGATAAGTTCTTCCTGAGGTACACTCCTGATCTTAGGCCCTCTTTGATTCGTAGGATAGGAAAACCTTAGGAATAGGAAAATTGTAGGATTGCAATTTCATGCCCACTCAATTTGTCGTGGTGGTGCACGGACAAATGTCATAGATAGGCTTAAGGTGGGGCCGATTGGACGCTAGAGGATTCGGGGAGGGATTATGCGTAGGAATACGCACACAAGATGAAGCACACAGGCGGTTTACCAAGGTTCGGGGCCCTCGTGAGGAGGTAAGACCCCTACTCCTGCTTGTCTGATCTGTATAACAATGGTGTATATGAGAGCTACAAGGTTGCTCCTAGAGCTGTGTCTCCAGAGGAGGAAGAAAGGCTCCAAGGGAGCTAAGGAAAAGTGAGACCCGGTCCGGGTGCTCCTCTCCCCGCGATCCCTCCTATGTGCTACCCCTGGTGCTTCTTATAAAGGGGAGCCCAGGGGACAAGAGATGGCCCACGGTTACTATGCATGACACGGGTGCTTCACTGTTGCCAGAATTGACTACTGGGGTCTTGTCTGCACAGTGCACACGTCACTGGGCGCACTGTGGATGCGTCACAGGGCGCTCTGTGGCCACGCTGAGCATGGGTGGCCTGTCCGCCGTCTTGTCTCCTCGTCCATTGCTCTTATCCTTTGGGGAGGTGGTATCTGGCGCAGGTACGTCGGGGGTGCCTATGCCGGTCTGAGCCAGAGGCGTCCCAAGACCGACATAACGTGACGAGTAGTCGATGAAGGGATCCGACATAGCCAGTGCCATTGGTGGGCGTCTATGTCAGTCATGGAGTGATGAAGTGCCTCACATATCGGCCCGGGCTCGGGAGTGGAGAGTGGGTCGTCCGGGATAACTCGGTCAGCCGACATACTCCATGTCGGCCTGGAGTATCTTGGCGGCCTAGATGCCGGTCGAAGGAGATCCGGGGCATGCCGAGGTAGTAGTGCTTACCCGACATGATGACCCAGGCGCCGGCCCAGCCGGATGAGTGGCTAAGGTGGTTCGACCTGGGAGCAATGCTGCCGACATAAGCCTATGTCGGCATGGCGGGACGCCATCTTGCGGAGCCGGTGCAGAGGAAGTGGCCTGCGTCGGTAGTGAAGAATCGGCCCAACCGGGTTAAAGAATCCGACATAACCCTATGTCGGATCCATGACTGGAATAACTGTCTGGGCCATGCCAATGTCGGCTCAGGCTGCCCTCTTCTGTTTTTCCTTTATCCTAAACGTATTTGTTTGTTGTCTCTTTCTTCTACTGTATCAACTCTGAGGTACCCGGGGTTATATCCCCGACAGTAGTCCCCGAGGCTATGTGGGACTCGTAGAGTCGTGCATAGTCTTACCAAAGAATGGTATCTCAGAGTTGTCATCAAAGTGTAGCTTGCATGGGCTGAACAATCATACAACCTATCCGGGCAAGGTCGCATCAACACTTAGCATTCTGGGGCTTAGGTCGGTGTATATATTGCCTGCGTGTGCCAAATTGACACATAGTCCTATGACCACTGTCATATGTCGGTTTATAGCCAACTCGGGCGATACCATACTTGTATGTCAGCAGCCTTAGCTGGACCGATATACAGCCTGCTTGTTAATCATCCTACGCCGGTTTTTAGCCATCTCGGGCAATACCATAGTCGTATGTCAGCAGCATTAGCTGGTCCGACATATAGCCTGCATGGACGTCCTCATATAGTGGTTTTTAACCTTCTCGGGCATTACCGAAGGCGTATGTCGACAACATTAGCTGGACCGACATATAGCCTGCTTGGGCATTATCACTGTTTAAACAGCCGACACACGCATGTTCGACGTATTGCCTGCATGGGCATTGCCATATGTCGGTTTTAGCCACTTTGGGCCTTTACCAAAGTAAGATTTCAACAGCCAGAGTTGGATTGACATATTGCCTGCCTGGGCATATCTCACATGTCGGTTTTTTGCCACCTTGAGCTTTTACCACATATTTATATCGGCAGCCTCTAGCTGAAACGTCATACAGCCTGCTTGGGCATCCTCTTTTACCGGTTTCTAGCCTTCTTGGGCATTACCGAAATATTATGTCGGCAGCTTTTAGCTGGACCGACATATAGCCGGCTTGGGCATCATCTTATACCGGTTTCTAGCCTTCTTGGGCATTACCGAAATACCATGTCGGCAGCTTTTTAGCTGGACCGACATATAGCATGCATGGGCATTATTGTATACCGGTTTCTAGCCTTCTTGGGCATTACCGTAATGTTATGCCGGCAGCGTATAGCTGGACCGACATATAGCCTGCTTGGGCATTATTCTATACCGGTTTCTAGCCTTCTTGGGCATTACCATAATATTATGTCGGCAGCATTTAGCTAGACCGACATATAGCTGGCTTGGGCTGTTTTGTCATATTGCCAAACTGGGCAATGTCTTATCGACATACTGCCAACATGGGCTATGTCGGTTTTTTCGTAGAGCTTGCTCGGGCTGTTTTGACATGGTGCCAACCTGGGCAATGTCTCATCGACATATAGCCGGCTTGGGCTATGTCGGTTTTTGGACGCGGGGTCCACCAGATTTTGCTGGCATTACGGACATGAAGTTCACCGGCCTTGCCGGCATACCTGGCGAACCGAGATATGTGGTGATCCGACGTTTTTGTCGATGCCATGATACTTGGCGATATGAACGGGTGATGCCGTGATTTTTGGCGAGCTGACATAAAAAGCGATTCGGAGATATGGGTTGATGCCGTGATATTTGGCAAGCCAGCATAAACGGCGATTCGGGATAACCAACAAGATCGAGATTTCGATAATGAGCACTCACTCGGTTAGAACCGATACCACCATACCGGGTTAGTCCAAGCATATTTATAAAGAGTATTTAAACTTAATAGCAACTGTGCTAACAGATGAATTTAATTTTAGCATATGACAGAACCAGCAGAATTACGCATGAATATGCAGACTCGGTCTCAACCGAGTCCCCGAGTCACTTTTATTATCTAGGAGTAAACATAAAACTGACTGGCTGGCCAGTCCCCGGGTCAAGACATCTCGTTCCCGGGGAAAACACCTAAGCAAGATAGGAAGGGGCAGTCCCCAAGTAACTTTTGAGGTTAAACTCTCTATGCTTGGTACTAGTGTTGGGGTTATGCCGAACAGGTACCCTCACGGATATGGAGTTAAGCCAGAATACCAGGGTGGCCCATAGTGGTGATAAGCCGAATTCCGGCTTATCGGGCGGCCCAGTATGATGAAGCGTAGGAGGCCCATCCGGCTAAGGAAGGTTCCAGAAGGCGGCTGGTATTGCGGAAGACTTAGCCCACAAGGCAAAGCCCAAGCCGGATTAGTTTAGGACTCTGACTTAGTCGGTAGGTTTTCTCCTATAAGCCCTAGGCCGGACGCCTTTATAAGCCGGCCTACGGAACGCCTGAGGGCAGACAGATTCCTGATACGAGTCATCTCGACGAGAACCTCAATCTCGGCGAGATCTCACTGTAACTCGGCGATATTGCCTATATAGTGATTTATAGCAGCACGTAGGATCACGCCACCGTCGTGTGATGCGAAGCTGGGTAAACTTGTGTCTATCCCTAAACCGGAATCCCCAACTTCTCCAAAACCCCTCGCTCTACCTAGCTCGATGGCACCCCTGCCGCGGCTAGATTCGACAATACCACGACAGTTGGCGCCCACCGTGGGGCCGGAGACCTCTGGGGTTTCGATCTGTCCAGGAGCTGCGGGCGGAGTCGGCGACACCATCGCGGTCGGCATGGTGAGCTACTTCGATGAATCGGGAGCTGGCCAAGTCTTCAACGATGGCCTCTGGACGCCGACAAAGGAGGATCCCGCCGGCTGGTCCACTGTCTCCATCGGCGGCTTCGACATCTTCGTCGGCTTCACCGCCCAGGCTTTGGACGATCTCGGTTTTACATCGAGTTTGCCCACCGCCCACCCCTACAACTTTGAAGACGGATCAGACCTGGACTCTGAGGAGCTAGCTGATCTGGATCTAACGTTTGATGCTGACGATGAGGACTCCGAAGATGACGCAACCCCAGGGGCGGTGCCGGGTTTCCACTTTGTCGGCATGGCTGGAGAATCCGGCTCAAACGAGTCGACGACACTACCTGAGTCAATCCTTCATGCCTTGCAGATGGAGGCAGATTCAGAAGCCGGATCAGTGGACACCGCTCCTATGGAGCAAGACCCTGAATCTGAAGGAGAATCCGACGATTTCAGTCGGAAGGTTGCATCCTGTTTGGGACGCCCTGTCGAGTTTTTGATGGGAAACATCTCGGATCCTAATGCCGACCCCAACACCTCGAAAACCGCCAATGGCGAAGAAAAAACTCCGCAAGCCGGAAATCTCAAGGTGGATTTCGCGCCGCCACTGGCTCCATTGAGGGGGACAGACAGAGGGCCGGTTGGAGGAGTCGACATTGATGCTAAGACCAGCGAGGCGGCGGAGAGGGAGCACGAAAGAAAGATGGCGAGCTACAAGCAACTACTGACACCACTCCCTCCAAACGCATCGCTGGACGACATTGAGAAGCGCCGCGCCCTACTTGAGGAGCAAGCCGCCCAGATAGTAGAGCGTGAAGTTGAGCTCACAAACAAGGAAACAGAGTTCGTCCGAAAGCAGGGGGAAAAGGGGGCGGACGATGTTTTCCGTCCGGCTCGTGATAAGAACCGGCATAAGAGGTTGGATTTCCGTAGCAAGTGGGAAGCCGATCATGTAGATTCAGTCTGGAGGAAGTACCACCACCGACGTGACCCGGTGACAAATCTGTGTTACTTCAATACCCCAGCCAAGAACATGGAGGCTGCCCAAGAGGTCATGTTCGATAAATCGTTGGATCGTGACGCTCGGCTTATCTACTGGAGGTTGCACAGCAGCAGCAGAATGATTCGCAAGTCAAAACAGGGCGGCTTGTTGATGATTCTCGCCTTTGCAAGTCAACCGCCAACAAGCCAATGGCTGCTGCCCCTGCCGACCCAGACGACGACCCGGCCGGCTCAAGCAGTCACAACAAAGGCAGCAAGGACCCGAAGGACAAGCAGCCTAGAGGCGCGGAATCCCGGACAGGTTCTTCACGCCATCGTGAAGCTGGTCAGGAAAGCCATCGGAGCCGAGAGCGAAAGGAGGATCCTCGCAAGGAAAAGGTGACTCCACCCCGTCAGGAGCGACGACATGAAGGGGAAAATCAACCCCGAAGGGAGGATAACAGAGGTCATATGCCACCTCCACCGCCGCCTCCACCGCGCAAAGAGGGAGATAACCCTTCCAAATACATACCTCCTCCACGACGACAAAGGACTCCAAGCCCTCCGCGTAATGCAAGCCGGGCGAGCCAAAGCCATCACAGGGAAGAACCAAGACAAGAAAAGTCGGTTGCTAAACCGCCACCAGCCAATGATGTTCGAAGCCTAATCGAGGAGAGGAAGTCGGCCAGAGATGCCCAGTACCTCGGCCCCAAGTGTTTTGGCAGAACAATCAGAGAGCAAATTCTACCTCCCACTTTGTCGAACGTAACAAAGATGGTTGAGAAGTACAGCGGTACGGCTAATCCTGAGACCTGGCTCTCAGATTACGTCAGTGCCTGCGACATATATCAAGGCAGCGCCGACTCGGCAGTGCGATTTTTGCCCCTGATGTTAACCGGGACGGCACGCATGTGGATTGAAGGTCTGCCTGAAAGAACATTTCATACCTGGAGTGACATGAAGCGTGTTTTTATCCAGCACTTCCAGGGCACATATAAGCGCCCAAAGTCGATTTTCGACTTACAGCGGTGCGTGCAGCAAAGGAACGAGTCTAGCCGTGAATTCGTCTCACGATGGAGTGAAATCAAGAACGCTTGCGAAGGCATCTCAGAAACTCAGGCGATCCACGCTTTCAAGCAATCTCTGAGGAAGGGGACGACTTTTCGCTTTATGATCTACAGCGACGAGTCGGAAACTTTGGGGGGCTTACTCGCTTGTGCAAACAAGTACGCCGCCGCCGATGATGACAACAGGGAGGATGCCGAAAGCCGCCGGCGCGAGTCCGGGGAAAAGAAGGTTGAAGATCAAGCCAGCCCTTCTCATGAGGTCGCTGCCGCCTTTGGAAAGGGTGGTTCAAGCAATGGCAAGTGGCAGGGCAAGAAGCCGGCAAATAACCAATCATCCCGGGCACCAGCGGTGAAGTATGACGACATCAAACACAACCCCTGTGTCCATCATCTGAGGCCAGATGGGACAAGTTCCCAAACGATCCAGCAATGTCACATTAATCGAGACATCGCTAAGGACCCCAAGGCCGGCAAGTCAAGGAACAAGCGCAAGTCCAGGAAGGACGACAAAGAGAAGGAGGAAGCTGCTTCAGAGTCGAATGACGCCGCCTCCAAAGAAAAAGGCAGCAAATTCCCGAAGCATGCCGAAAGTCTCATCGTCAACCTGGCAACAGATTATTCATGCAAAGAAAAGGCGGCTTGGCGAGAACTCAACGCTACGGTGCCCGTAGTTCCTCAATATCTGGATTGGTCCGACACACCCATCACATGGGATCGCAGCGATCACCCGGATAGAGTTCCTGCAAAGCGCACCTACGCCTTAGTCGTCAGCCCAATAGTCGACAAGTACAAGTTGACAAAGGTACTCATGGATGGCGGCAGTAGTATCAACATACTTTACGCCGCAACATTAAAGAGGATGCGTATTTCCGAGTCACAACTCACCCACAGTACTGTGAAGTTTCATGGGATTGTGCCGGGACGACAAGCTTCCTCGATGGGGCAAATTACCCTGAAAGTCACCTTTGGTGAAGCCGATAATTTTCGGACTGAGGACGTCTCTTTTGAGGTTGTTCCCTTTAGAAGTGCATATCATGCAATCTTTGGACGTCCGGCTTTCGCCAAGTTTATGGCTCGGCCATGCTACATCTACAGCATGCTGAAAATGCCGGGACCCAATGGCGTCATCACAATTAAGGGAGACTTCAAGAAAGCCAAAGAATGTGAGGCCTCCAATGCCGTCCACGCTGAACAAGCAATCTGCAGGGAAGAGTTGGAGGATCTCAAGAAAACAATTGGTCCCGATGAGATGCCGGCGACTGAAAAGCCGTCCTCTAAAGTCGACTCAAGCTTCAAGCCAAAGGATGACACCAAGAAAATCAAGCTCTCAAAGGATGATCCGACAAAGGAGGCCATCATCGGTACCGGTCTCGACGACAAATAGGAAGGCGAGCTCGTCAAGTTTCTCCGTGAGAACCGGGACATATTTGCCTGGTCTCCATCTGACATGCCAGGTGTCCCGAGGAAACTTGCCGAGCATTCCCTAAAAGTCAACAAGGACGCAAAGCCGGTCAAGCAAGGCCTTCGTCGACTCGGAACTGAGAAGCGCAAGGCGGTTGGAAAGGAGATCCTAAGGCTCACAGCCGCCAAATTCATTCATGAAGTTGTCCACACTGATTGGTTGGCAAATCCCGTGCTAGTCCCAAAGAAGAACACCTCTGAGCTGCGTATGTGCATTGATTTCACCGGCTTAAACAAAGCCTGCCCTAAAGATCCGTTCGCTTTACCGCGCATCGATCAGGTCATTGATTCAACTGCCGGCTCAGAGATGCTATGTTTTCTGGACGCTTATTCGGGTTACCATCAGATAAAGATGAAGGAGTCAGATCAAATCAAGACATCCTTCACTACGCCGTATGGCAATTATTGCTATGTCACAATGCCGTTCGGCTTAAAGAATGCCGGTGCTACTTACCAAAGGTGTATGCAGCGGTGTCTGGACAAGCAAATTGGCCGCAATGTTCACGTCTATGTTGACGACATTGCAGTCATATCGAAGAAGCGTGGCGATCTCATCGCCGATCTGACGGAAACCTTTGCAAACCTAAGGGAGTACCAGATGAAGCTTAATCCGAAAAAATGCGTCTTCGGTGTACCCGCAGGCAAGCTTCTGGGCTTCATTGTTTCCCAAAGAGGAATTGAAGTTAACCCGGAAAAGATAAGGGCGATTCAGAACATCGAGAAGCCGACTTGTCTGAAGGACATACAGCGGCTTACGGGTTCCGCCGCGGCTGTAAGCCGTTTCATTAGCCGGCTTGGATATAAAGCTTTGCCTCTGTACAAACTCCTCAAAAAGTCGGATAATTTCGTCTGGACGGAAGAAGCAGAAGCAGCCTTAGCTCAGCTGAAGTATACATTGGCGCATGCTCCAATCTTGGCGGCTCCAAGGGAAAGAGAGCCACTTTTGCTCTATTTGTCGGCCACAAACTTTGTTATCAGTGCGTCATTGTAGTTGAGCGCCTCGAAGAGGGAAAGCAATGGCCGGATCAGCGCCCCGTCTATTTTATTAGCGAGGTATTCTCAGATTCGAAGCAGCGCTATCCCCACTACCAGAAGTTAGCCTATTGCGTATTCTTTGCCGCCAGGAAGCTGCGTCATTACTTCCATGATCACACAGTCACGGTGGTCAGCAAGGCTCCATTAAGGGAAATCGTCAACAATGCCGACGCAACGGGTCGAGTCGCCAAATGGGGCATCGAGTTAGCAGCTTTCGACATCCAGTACAAGCCGAGGACCGCCATCAAATCTCAGGTCTTAGCCGACTTTGTTGCAGACTGGACAGAGGCGATGGAAAACACACCTTTGCCGGATTCTCAGTACTGGATAATGCACTTCGATGGCTCGAAGATGAAGGAGGGCTCGGGGGCTGGAGTAGTCCTAAAATCGCCTAAGGGTGATAAGCTCAGTTATGTCCTCCGAATCCACTTCAACGCCACCAACAATGTAGCAGAGTATGAGGCTCTCCTTCATGGTCTTCACATGGCTAAGGAATTGGGAGTACAGCGCATCCTCTGCTATGGCGACTCAGATCTGGTTGTGCAGCAACTTGATGGATGTTGGGACACGAAGAGTCCCATAATGGCGGAATACAGAAGAACAGCCGACGAATTCGGCCGATGCTTTGCCGGCTTAGAGGTTCGACATATCTCCCGAGATGACAATGAAGCTGCTGACGCCTTGGCCAGAATAGGATCCAAGAAAAAGGCAGTGCCACCAGACGTATTCCTCCATCATCTTCACAAGCCGTCCATCAAAGGCGGCGATGAAGATTACCCCTTGTCGGCAGAATCAGTTCAGGTGTGCTTGGTAACCCCAGATTGGACCACACCCTACATTGATTTCTTGGTTAATAAGAAACTGCCTAAGGGCGACGAGGTGCTAAGCCGTCAAATTGAGCGTTGAGCAAGGGCATACACGATTATTGACGGACAACTCTACAAGAGGAGCACATCCGGCATTTTCCAAAGATGCGTCTCTCCAGAGGAAGGACGGCAAATCTTAGAAGAAATCCACTCCGGCGAATGTGGGCATCACGTGGCGGCAAAGGCGTTAGTCGCCAAGGCGTTTCGGCACGGATTCTTCTGGCTGACGGCTAAAGAGGATGCTATCAACATCGTCAAGACTTGTGAAGGATGTCAGCGCTGCCCAAAGAAGGTCCACTTGCCGGCTCAGGAGCTCTGAACGATCCCTATCACTTGGCCGTTCGCGGTCTGGGGGCTCGATATGGTGGGACCTTTAAGACGGCAAGGGAGGCTTAACCCACCTGCTGGTGGCGGTCGACAAATTCACAAAGTGGGTGGAGGCAAAGCCCATCAAGAAACTCGACGGGCTACACACAAAGTTCATCGTCGAGATTACAACCCGATTCGGCATACCGCATAGCATTATCACTGACAATGGCACAAACTTTGCCGATCGNATTTTTTAAAAATTTGTTCAGATTTTTTTTTTCAGATTGGGATTTGTTCAGAATTTGAATTTTTCAGATTTCAAATTTATTCAAACTCAAATTTGTTCAGGTTAAAAAACAGATTTCAAATTTATACAAAATTCAAATGTGTTCAGCTTAAAAAAATTATCACGTACATGTACGTAGGTTAGCCTAGCATATAGGAACGTAGCTACGGGCCAATACACAGAAACATGAATGAACGAACACAAAAAAGGTCGAAGAAACAGGTACCGAATGCCAACATGGCCGGCCCATGTCTGCTCCGCTTCACTCGGTGCGAATCGGATGCGCCGCTAAAAGCGGTGTACAACACCTCCCTTTGTTCCCAGAGGTCACACCCACGCAGGACCATAGCGATCCGCTATATGGGCCTCCCACATGCTATCGGCCCATCGACCTGCTCCTGCACATGCGATCGGATCGATCCGATCTGCCCAGCGCGTTACGCCGCCGCCGCCACTTGCACACCCAGTAAGTACGTCGATCTACCAGCGCCATGCACACGCTGACACGCGCACTCCACGCCTGACTCGTTTCGATCTGCTACATTGCACGCTGTTTCCGATCGCCAGCACGGAATAATTCACGCCACCCCGATCGATCTGCCTCCGTCGCCGGCGTCTACGGTCTCTACTCGGATCCGAGACAGCCCCGCCACCTCCAGCAACTTCCACGAATCAATCTGACGAAAATTCCGCTTCCTCTAGATCTACAATCCATGGCCTCCAACCTTGCTCTGATACCACTTGTTACGATCGTAGGCGCACAATCGATCTACCGAGGACCAAGCAATCACAGCACGATGACGACACCGAGATTTGTTAACGCAGTTCGACAAACTCGCCTACTCTGCGGGGCATGACTACGGACGCTCCTCTCCATTGATACAGCTGCACCGGCCGTCTTGGTCGCCGACACAAGCCGCCGGCTCCCCTTACGCGCCTGCTGCTATCAAGTCGCTATAGGTTACAACGTGTGGTGCCCCCTTATTATATAGGAGGCCCAGGCTACAAGAGTTCGAGTCCAACACTACTCGTACCCTATCTACACCTATTACAACTGCAAGTCCAAGCGTAACCCAACTCGTACACAATATTCGACACAAACACAACAAGGTAGGGATTCCAATGTTTGGAGGTTTAAGGGTACACCTCCTCGTCGTCGGATGATTAAATGAATGATTTTATTCAACGATGAGGAGGAGCTTATAACACCAACACAAATTTTAGAGGTTCGCAGCAGGGCCAAGTAAAATTAGCACGAAACATGGCTATCGTTAATTCATACAGATCTACCCCGCTTATTCCACCTTTTTGGAGACAATTCATAACCCCGAAGGTAGGAAGGTCATTGAGCGATCATTTGAAGTGTTTGCGAGCAAGGTTTAGAGTTGTCCGTGGAGTTGATTACTTTTGGGATAACTGGGACTCCTAGGGACATCATGACATGTTGTGTGATCCACCACAACACGATCATAGAAGATGAGAGAAATCAGGCAAAGGGCTACAACAATTGCAGTGTTGGAACTCCTTTGGGCATTGATCTAGTGTTGGCTGAATTGAGAGATTCCTAGCCGTGTAATGAACATACCGAATACAGGGCTACCCATACCTAGCTTCATGATGATCATATTGCACATCATTGGACTCGACATGGTTGCTGATTGTATCTATTTCGATCATGTTGTTTAATCCTTGGAACATTTATTTTTCCATGATGTATGAACTATTTAAGATGGTTTTATCATGAACTATTTATGTTTACATTTACAATTCTTTTAAAATGTATTCGTTCCCAACCTATATATTTGAAACATTTCGAGTTTATTCAGATATCAAATGGAAAGGAACTCGCATGTATTTATACATTTAAATACATAAAACAAATGTATAAATGCCAAGTTTGGCGCGTCTAACTTTACACGCAGTTTAGAGAACCGGTCAATGGCTTCATCTCCCTCATGTTCCCACACGAAGATGAGGAGCGGAGCCGCAGACGATGATGTTCAGTGACATAGGCGGCTGCAGCGGAGGTGTACTGATTTTGCTTGTTTCATGCAATGTGAGCTATGATTTTATATGCATTTGGTGATTACTCTAATAATGATGTTTCAATGCCAAGCACAAACATTCACACTCTGTTTAATTTTGACTTGCTAGGCAATTTGGAGCATGAAAGAAGAGTAAAGAATAATGGCATAGTTATGTTTATACTCTAAAAGTTATTGTAAATATGTTTACTTAATCTAGAAGTCGCTATTGAGATATGTATTAGATCATACTCTTTACATATCTTTACCATACATATACATTATACATTGTAGAAAAAATAGTTTTAAAACAAACTTTTGTTACAAAATACAATGACTATATTTAAATAATATTCAGTACATACAAAATACACCGAATAATATTTAGTAATATTGCCGGTTATGTGGTTAAACTATGTTAGCAAATGTAAAATTATATTACTGTAACATGCTAAAAATAAAATCTATATATGTATAAGAGTTTAGTAAAAATTATATTTATTTTGATTATCACGAGACCCAAATTTCAATGGATCGGGCATGGTCCTTTCCCACCTGAAGACGTCGAGTGACAGAACAATGTGAGGAACCTCCTGAGTTTGTTCAAGGCGTACTGACACAATGGTGAACGTCGGCGCGGAAGGTCAGGAACTGTCACTTCTACGCCTCGTCCTAGCTTCGCACATACTAGAAGAAGCACTGTAGGTCGAACAGTTTCGGAGACGGGAATCTTGGTACACAGAGACGGGAATACGATGGCGCCGGCGGATGCGAGCGTACCACCTACGTGCCACCGGCTATGTGTACTTCATCTTCCGGTTCGGTTAATTTCGACGTTCAAGATTTGGCTATCTCTACTGCGGTGTTCTGATTGTCAAAAGGTGATATCGGTTATGTCTGCCGGCAACCTTTTTATTTGCCATCATAAGTTGGTATTTTTGCCTTGATTGATCTACGACACTATCACTAACGCAAGTCGACTATAGTGCACAAAAACCCGTAGGCATTATTCCCTTTGTTTTAAAACATAGTACATATTAGTTTATTTCCAGTCAAACTTTAGAGAATTTGATCTAATATGTAGAAAAAATATCGACATATACATCATCCAACATTACTAGAACAATCATGGAATATGTACATATATATTTGTTATTGTGAATATACTTGGTCCAATGTTTACAAAATCTGACTTTGGCAAAAAAAAAAAGTGAACTACATTATGAAATGTGTGGCCGTACGTATGGATTTTTATTTTTTTACACGTCAGTGATAATTAAGGTGCCTTTTCCATTGACATAAACGATTAAACGTGGCCTCTAGGAAAAAGGTGCCTACATCGTATGGAGAGAGAAAAAAAAGCAAGACGAGCCAGTCAATCGAGGAGGCAGGCCAGTAGAGCAGTAGCTAGACAAACATTCCATTTCCCTGAACACATGTTGGCACGAACGAATACGATGGAGCTAGAGTAGACACCGCTCATCACGATAGCCATCACTACTTGTACTTCCCTTCCGTATCCCATTTCATCATGCGGCCCTTTCGTAGNCGGTCATTTGTGTTGTTTACATTACACACTTTGCTTAATGCGATTATCTGTTGCTTGCAACTTAATACCAACGGGGGACACGGATGTTAACCTGACGGTGGATTACTAGTCATAGATGCTGTTGGAAAATGGTCTATTTATCTTGATGTAATGCCCAATTAAATCTCATAGTAATCATTTGTCATATATTTGCATTGTCATATGTTCATTATTTGTCAATTACCCAGTTGTAATTTGTTTACCTAGCATGTTAGTTATCTTTTATGGAGAGACACCATTAGTGAACTGTGGACCCCGTTCCATTCTTTTACACTGAAGCAAACACCGTTTACACCACGTTCCACCATTATTTGCTCGTTGTCCACTTTTTCCATTTACATTTATTTTCCACACCATACGTTTAATCCTTTGTTTTCAGCAGCCGGGGAGGTTGACAACATTCCTGTTTCGTTGGGGCAAAGTAGTTTGATTGTGTTGTGTGCAGGTTCCACATCAGCACTCGTGTTGCGCCGCGCGTGCAGCTGACAAACTTCTGAGCACTTCTGATTCCTCCTGGATTTGATAACCTTGGTTTCTTACTGAGGGAAAACTATTGCTGCACTACATCATACCTTCCTCTTGGGGTCCCCAACGAACGTATGGTTTCACGTCATCAATGACGACCCCAGTACACTTCTGGGTTGGCTTCGGCCCTGAAGACCATGCCTCAAGGATGGAAACAACACACGCAGGGGTCATCGTGGTCCCCATCTGATAACGCCGAGCAGGGCATACACCCCGGTCCATCACCGTGACCTTGATGCTGCCCGAGCCTGCTGACTGGGGACGCGGGACTAGGGTGCAAGACGTTGGCTTAAGCCAACACCAAGGATGAGGAAAGAAGCAACACTCACCGCCCTTGACGCCAACAAACATGGGCTCGGAGGAGGCGTGAACCCACACCGACAGATCACCACGGCTGTCGCACCCACGCAGCGTGCTGGAGAACTAGCTTCTCGCCGCCATCACAACACCTCGAAGTCCTGGCCCGCATAGACCAGATCGGGCCCAGCCACCATGCACGACCACCAGCAGGGGAATATTTTACTGTTAAGATCAATAGGATGGCGTCAATCGCCCTGCTCGCCACCCAGATTTTGACGCCCGTTGGCCCTTTGTGTGTTAATGCCATCATAGAGAGTCTGGACCTACGAGAGATTGATCTCTCTGGACGTCAATTTACTTGGGCTAGTCGCCGGGACGTTCCAACATTTGAAAAGTTGGATCGCTTCTTGGCTAGCGTTGAGTGGGAACAGAAATTTCCGTTGGTTAATGTACATGCACTAACGCGGACAGGCTCTGATCATACCCCCCTGATTATTGATTCAGGTGAACAGGCTCATTTAGGAAACAAATCTCACTTCTCTTTTGAACTATCTTGGTTGCGAAGAGAAGATTTTTTTGAGATGGTAGCACATGAGTGGATATCCACTGTGGGAGGATCCACGGCTATCGAAAGGTGGCAGCATAAAATCAGGCATTTACGTCAATTTCTTAGGGGCTGGGCGGAAAAACATTAGTGGTGAATACAAAAAACAAAAACAAAAACTGCTTCGACTCATTGATGAGTTAGATATTAAAGCGGAGACTATTCCCTTATCTCTGTCCGAAAGGGAGGCCAAGAAACAGGCTGATGAATGTATTGCCCGGTTAAGAAGGGATGAGGAAGCCAAATGGGCTCAACGGGCAAAAGTTAAACATGTCCAACAAGGGGGAGATAATACTAGGTATTTCCATCTTATTGCTAATGGAAAGCATAGAAAAAAGCGTATATTTCAGTTAGAACAAGATGAAGGAACGATTGTGGGAGAGACTAATTTGAAACTCTTTATCTCAGAATTCTATAAAAAACTATTTGGGGCGCCAATGCCAAATAATTTTTCGATGGACGAATCTATGGTACATGATATGCCTCAGATTTCGGCCCAGGAAAATTCCCTCTTTTAACTAGTTGCTTCACCGAAAAGAAGTTTGGGGAGGCTATATCACAAATGGAAACATAACAAGCTCCTGGACAGATGGGTTCCCTGCGGATTTTACAAAAATTCTGGCCGATTATTAAAACAGATTTGATGCAATGTTTGCACAACTTCATAGTGGTGATCTGCCTCTCCTTCGGTTGAATTATGGTATTATTACTCTGCTGCCCAAAAAGGAAGATGCGAGTAGGATAGAACAATACAGACCTATTTGTCTTTTAAATGTGAGCTTCAAAATTTTCACGAAGGTTGGTACAAATCGAGTGTCTTTGTTGGCACAAAAAGTTATTCGACCCACACAATCGGCTTTTATCCCAGGGAGGAATATTCTTGAGGGGGTAGTGGTTCTTCACGAAACAATACATGAAATGAAAAGGAAAAAGTTAGATGGTGTCTTATTCAAGATTGATTTTGAAAAGGCATACGATAAGGTGAATTGGAACTTTCTCCAACAAACTTTACGAATGAAGGGTTTTGATCCTAAGTGGTGTGATTGGGTCGCTAGATTCGTCCAAGGTGGGAGCGTTGGGATACGTGTAAATGATGATATTGGTCATTATTTTCAAACTCTCAAGGGTCTTAGGCAAGGCGATCCCCTTTCTCCAGTGTTGTTCAATCTTGTGGCTGATATGCTCGCTGTTCTTATTGCAAGAGCAAAGGAGGATGGACAGGTAGGTGGACTAATCCCTCATCTTGTTGATGGAGGGGTGTCCATCTTACAATATGCGGATGATACGATTTTGTTCTTAGAGCATGATCTGGAAAAAGCCGTTAACATGAATTAATCCTTTCCATTTTTGAATAATTATCGGGGCTTAAAATTAATTTCCACAAGAGTGAGATTTTTTTGTTTCGGCAAGGCTGAAGAGCTGAGAATGATTACCGTCACATTTTTGGATGTGAGGTTGGTTCTTTACCTTTTAATATTTAGGTATACCAATTCATTATAGAAAACTTGTTAAACAAAGAGTGGAAAGCGATTGAGGATCGTTTGGAGAAGAAATTGAGCTCTTGGGCTGGTAAGCTTCTCTCTTATGGTGATAGGTTAGTTCTTATAAATTCGGTCCTCACAAGTTTGCCCATGTTCCTTTTATCCTTTTTTGAGATACCTGTTGGGGTTCGAAAAAAGATTAGATTACTTTCGCGTCGCTTCTTTTGGCAGAGTGACCAACATAAAAGGAAATACCACCTAACTAAATGGAATATTATCTGTCGACCTAAAGATCAAGGGGGCTTAGGTATTGAGATGTTGGAGATCAAAAATCAATGCTTGTTAAGCAAATGGCTTTTCAAGTTATTGCATGAACAGGGAGTGTGGCAGGAATTATTAACTAATAAATACCTTGGTGGTAAAACTTTATCTCAAGTAACTATTAAACCATCTGATTCACCTTTTTGGAAGGGAATCCTAAAGGTCCAACGTGATTTCTTTGCCAATGGGTCCTTTACAATTGGTAATGGACAAGGCACTAGGTTCTGGGAAGATGCATGGCTTGGTGATACTCCATTGTCTTCCCAATACCCATCCTTGTTCAATATTGTTCGTCATAAAAATGTTTTGGTGGCGGATGTGTTGGCAAATAACCCTTTGAATATTGAATTTAGAAGGGCTTTAATTGGACAAAAATGGAATGCCTGGACTAATCTAGTAGAGAGACTAATGATGGTTTCCCTAACGGATGAGGCTGATGTTTTAAATGGAGGTTGACTCCATCAGGTTTTTTTCTGTTAAATCTTTGTATTCTCATTTAATGGATGGTCACACTCCCTTTTAAGAAAATACCTTTGGAAACTAAAGGTCCCTTAAAAATCAAAAATTTATGTGGTTTGTCCACAGAAAAGTCATTCTCACAAAGGATAATTTAGCAAAAAGACAATGGAATGGATGCAAGAGATGTGTTTTTTGCCAGGATGATGAATCGATAGAACATCTTTTTATCTCATGTCCATTAGTTAAGAACATTTGGAGGCTCATACATTTCACTTATAATATTACTCCACCGGATAGTATCTCTAATATGTTTGGTGATTGGCTGGTCGGGGTTGATAAAAATTCTAAAGCTCACATTCGCATTGGTGTTTGCGCTTTTTTATGGACAGTCTGGAACTGTCGAAATGATATTGTTTTTAACAAGACAGGAGCTGTTCATTTTTTGCAGGTGGTCTACAAAGCGTCTTATTGGATCAACCTTTGGTCACTCCTCCTGCCCCTGGAGCAACGTGCTCTTATGGAGTCTGGATGCACACGGTTGATGGCGGTCGTTCGGGCTATCTTCAACCGGGGTGGCTGGTGTCATGCTAGAAGATTAGATAATGGCTAGTCTTGTAGCACTTTTTATTTTTATCCATTGGTCAATCCTTGTGGCCAATGTGTCTTTCATGTTGAGACTTGTAAACTGAGCTACTGATTTATATTTTTGCAATAAATGGCCGTATGCATCATTTTGATGCAGAGGCCGGGATGATCCCTTTTCTAAAAAAAAGGTACAATCGAGCGTCAACAATCAAGTATTTTGCATAATACATAAAAATATAAACGGGAGCCAATGAAGCCAATACAATTTTTACGGGTAGAATATGACGTGTTTGTACTGAATACAGCAGAATGTAAAAGAGCCTAAAAAACTAATTGTTTTACATGAAACCAAGAGTATAAGATATGAAAACAAACACATGTTGTCAACACAATGGATTTTAGCTTCAAACTATCAATTACGTACAGTACTATTTTCATTCATATTTACATATGCATGCATATCTCCAGACCATTGTTATGCTAGTTACAAATATATGTGATCTCGTCTCAACCAACTGCACGATAGCACTATGATAACGAACACGACGCACACAACACTGAAACTCTGAACGTGTTTAGCAGAGGGGGTCACACGTAGCTCTTGATGGCGGAGCTGTATCCGCTGCGATCATCATAGTACTTAGACCACAACATGACGCCACCATACTTGGGCGAGCCCTTGATGAGCGGCAGCACGCGAGACGTGAGCTCGTCGGCAGGGATGAATCCCGTGCCCGCCGCGTCCTTGGAGCTCGAGGCCGGCAGTCCCAGGAAGATCTTCCCTGCCGGCACGGAGGCCCACTTGTTCCACGCATCCATGAACGCAGCACGGCCCGCGTTGAACTGGCACTCCTCGTTGTTGTAGAACTGGACCCACACGTAGTCGAACAGCCCCGTGCTGATCGCGCCGCCGTCCCACTCGTCGGGGAACGGGCATTGCGGTGCCGCGCTCAGCAGCACCGTCTTCCCGCCGTTCTCGCCCAGTTTCTTGAGGTCGGTGGCGAGGTTGTTCCAGAACTTCGCACCGCCTTGCTCGATGTCGAAGTCGATGCCGTCGAGTACGGCGTCGCCGAGGGGCCGGGACGAGGACGAGCCACCCAAGTAGTTGTTCCACAGGTACATGGCGACCTGGCTGGCGTCGCCGGGGGACGATAGGCCGTAGCTTCCGTCGGCGCCGCCGATGGAAAGGAGAACTTTAACGCCACGGCTCTGGCACGAGCTGATGTCCTTGCTTTGGCTTCTGCAGCCGCCGGAGGAAGGATCACAGTGGCTTGCAAGGTCCAGCTGCGGTGTCTGGCCCCTGCCGAACTTAGGGAGGAACGCGAGAATGACGAACTCGTAGTTCCCGGACGCGCATGTTTCGGCGAGCGACGCCTCGCCGTCGTTCTGGCCCCAGTAGATGGCGATGCTGCCCGCGTGGCACGTGGCGAGAAGTGCCACGAGGAAGGAGGCAGTGAGCTGGAAGGTAGAGAAAGCTCGGCTCGCCATGTCTGTGCCTGGTATGAGTCGGAGCTGCTAGATTTCTTGGTGGAAACAACAGTGGAGAGAGAAATACTCAGGCAGTGAAGTGTGCTTTGTATTCTGAATTTCTGAGCTGTGCTATGCCTATTGCGCACTTAACTTGGTGTTTTATAGTGGCTCGATGAAGCATTGAAAAATTGCTTGCCGTACAGTCATGGATGCAGTTCCGTGCCGTGGCCCGTCCGCTCCTGCATCTGAATTTACCGAGAACGCAGTTACAAAGGATGCCACACGTTTCCGTGCTTATTTTACTCAGAATGGTCAACGCTCAACAGTTCATCAAAGCCTTAAAATACGTTATTAGCATGCTATATCGCGCTATAGCGTGCTATTAGCGAGACATTGTATATTGATTTATTTAGCGAAACAAGTCTCAAAATGCTATATCGTGCTATTAGCGGCGCTATAGTGCGCTATTTTTTTTTCATGAAGATTAGTGAAGCAGACTACGTTCAAATTATAACTTCTCTTTTTTTTCTCTCGATGAACACCGCAAACACTACGCCCGATTAAACTAGAACACAATATTACGTGCAATAAAAGAATGCGTATTCCCTCTGCTCGCTATCACACCCGAGTACCGGGCAGGATAAGCATATATACAAAGTCATACAATTAGTAATACTCCGTAGTTTATTACGGCACGTAGGGCACATAGTTTTATTATTTGCAGCTTGAAGTAGCTTTAACGATGGCTAATGCTCGACTAGATAAACATATTTTGCCACTCTCCTGAACAGAGGAATGGGAAACGCTCCTAGTAATTTAGGGCGTGTTTCGTTGACCACAACATCTCGATGCTCACTCTCTAGATGTCATTTGGACATGTTTACTTATTTGGACCATACCGAGATTTAGCCCCGCGTGAAGCATAAAGCACCCCTGGTGTGACTTCTGAGGAACGAGCGAATTGGCCGTTTTCTCATAGCCACGTTGTCTGGTATGGAGAGCGAAAAGTTGCGCTGAGCTCGTGCTAGCTTGAAGATGGCGTACGTTGCGTGCGTTCGTGAGAAAGTGTTGGGAGAACTTTCGTTACCGCCTACCGATTCTCTCGCTCTATTTCACCCCCCTTTGACTCATCGCAAAAAAAACATCACCATCCCCCCTTCAAGCTCTCTATCCTGACGGGAAAACATTTTCAATGACGAGCAGGTAAGCGGCGCCATCTTCTTTGGCCGTCGGCAGCAAACTTTTCCCTCCTCTTCTCCAAGTTGATAGTGGCCTCCTCCGCTCCTTCGATGGGTGTAAGTTACCTCAAACCCTATCTCTTGTAACTTACATCTTTGGGCATGTGGTAGATCTACATGTAGTATGGCAGGTTTGCAAGTATTGCTTCATGATGTTTTGGTGTCAATGTGGTAGATCAATGTTGTGTGAGATTTGGTAGGTTTTGCAAGCATCGTTTGTCAGCGTTGTAGATGTTGATGCAAGTTTTGTGAATTTCTATGCGGATGCTAGATTCGTATTTTGTATTGGACTGTTGAGATTCATTTTTGGGCAGTCAATGTATATGAGGGTTGGTTCTACACATTGTAGTTCTCATCTTTGTACCTCCCCTTATATATACAACATGTAGTGGAGATCATTTGATGCATGAGCTATGCACTCATGCTTACCATTGTAGTGATGCATTTGTTGTGATGATAACCCTTGTAGGCCTTAGTGAGACGCTGACTATAGTCAGTCCCTAATGTTGTCACATATACAACCATATCCCTCTTACGTTGAGGACTCTCGATTACCGGAGCCTCAAAATGCAATGGAGTTTGAGGCGTTGAGGCTTTATTCTGTGGTTTGTCGAGATGTTTGAGTTTTTTTTTTTTTTTGACAAAAGATGTCTGAGAATTTTCGTATTAATAAGATAGCTAGAAAGCAGGCTATCAACATTGGGAAGGAACAAATGAGGGGGTCAATGAAGGGGTCGAGGGGGAGAGAAAAGAGGGGGTAAACACATTAAGAATAATTAATGAAATAGGATTTAGATTTCTTGATTCCGTCTAAAATCTATTTTACGGTATAGGCGCTATCGATTCCCATGGAATTACGAACGAACTTTACCACAATGGTATCATCCATGGATCAAATTATTTCATGGATTTGATTTCACTTGCGTGTACTCGTGATATGTGTTTTGTATAAATGTTTCGCCATATTAAGAAGTATTCTGCTTTCGTTTTTTATCTATGTAGAAGTGGAAAAGAATAACCTGGAAAAAATATATGATTTGCTTGTAGAATTTTAAAATAAAGTAAGTCCCTTTTTTAAGTACATGGAAATCTACTTATCTAGCTCTCCACATATCCATGCTTTTCTTTTATCGTAATTTCACTTGGACAGGACAAGATAGTCAAATTGTACTCTATACCAGATCAATTTTCCTTTTTTATGAAAATATTTAATATTTTGAAATTAAAGCACGATTCCCCATAGTGGTGTGTACATAAGGGGGATCTTTGGATAACTGGTAGTAATATTACGGCTGGACCCTATCATGTCTAGGCGAAAACATGCTAGCTAGTTGTAGGCACGGTTGTATCATTAACCTCCACATGGTTGATGGTGTCTTGCCCCTGTGAAATACCGAAGGTGCCCATAGATTTCATATAACGTTTTTTAATATGGTTTTTCATATAGGGACAATTACTTCTATGCCCCACTTCGCTTAGTTTTGCTCATTTTTGCCCCCGTCCGTTTAGCTTTCCTTATTTTTGCCCCACTTCGCTCTATCCACTCTCGCAGGCGGTCAAACGGGGCGTTTCCGTCTGGTCAAGCTTGTTGACCGTTACTCGGTCTGACTGACTGCCCGAGCTGCCCGAACGGGATATTTAGTCCCACCTCGATAGTTGGTAGTGTGAACGACCTGTTTATAAGCCAAATTTGCTAGGGCATATCGTTAGCATTGAATGAAGAGGTGTTGTACCCATAGTTTAAAAAACCGGACCGCTGGTTGAACTGGAAAAAACCGGAACCAGAGGCTCAGTCGGTTGATTAAGCGCACTGGACCGGCCGCGCTAGTGAGCCAGAAAAAATCGGACAAATCGCAGACCACTTTTGTGCCCCACTTCGCTTAGTTTTGCTCATTTTTGCCCCGCCCGTTTAGCTTTCCTCATTTTTGCCCCACTTCGCTCTATCCACTCTCGCAACGGCCAAACGGGGCGTTTCCGTCTGGTCAAGCTTGTTGACCGTTACTCGGCCTGACTGACTGCCCGAACGGGATATTTAGTCTCACCTCGATAGTTGGCAGTGTGAACCACCTGTTTGTAAGCCAAATTTGCTAGGGCATATCGTTAGCATTGAATAAAGTGGTGTTGTACCCATAGTTTAAAAAACCAGACCGGACCGCCGGTTGAACTGGAAAAAACCGGAACCAGAGGCTCAGCCGGTTGATTAAGCGCACTGGACCGGCCAAGCTAGTGAGCCAGAAAAAACCGGACAAATCGCAGTTTAAGACTGAAATTGAAATTTAAAATACATAAATTATGAAATCACATTACTAGATATTCATACGTACAGAAGATCATATTACAAAAGACATTACTACTTTACTACTCTAATCCTAGTAATTTACTAGTACTAGTACTACTGCTATACTAACGGTAATAGTACTACTACTGTAGGCGCCTCTTCGCCGGCGCCTAATCCTGGCGGCGCCTCTTCGCCGGCGCCTAATCCTGCTGGCGCCTCTTCGCCGGCGGTGGGTCGTCGTCGTCATCATCGTCGTCGTCCTCGTCCTCGTCGTCGGTGTAGTAGTCCAGCGGCGGCGACTCCGGATCCTCCGGCTCCTCCTCCTCCTCGTCGTCGGAGGAGGAGGAGGAGGAGTCGCCGTCGTCGGAGGAGGAGTCCACCGGCGGATCCTCCTCCTCCTCGTTCGAGTCCTCCACCACCCCCTATCCCACCAGGGGACGTAGCCCTCCTGGTCTTCGGCACTAGCGTCGTCGCTAGGCACTGCGTCGTTGCGCCACCACTCGTCCGCCATTGCTCTCGGAGAGGAGTTGGGGAGAGGGTTTTCTCGGTGGTGTGGAGAGAACTAGGAAGATGGCAAGTGCGAACCACAAAGGGAACTACAATGTGGTTTTATCCTTCTATCGGTGAGACAATTTCGTGCACCACGAGTTTCTCAAGGACATTAACCGCCTGCGAAGGCGAACCGACGGGAGAATCGCTTTGATTTTGCCAAAATCTGAATTTGACATGACAGGACGTGGCTGCCAGTATTCGCAATGATGACATAATGTGAGTATAAGCTCTGCACATATGACAGGACGCGTCAAGATGCTTACGACGCGTGTTATACATGTGTCGAATAGTTGACATGCATAGATGCATTGGTCAAATTAACTGCCTATGGAGACGATCTGATATATCTGGACGTGTCACAAACATGTTTTAGAAGAACTGACGTGATAGATTCATATTTACGTGCATAACTGCGTACGTGCATTCGTGCCAAGCCACGCAGCGCGTTCTGGACGCGAACTGGGCGCGACCTGGCACCCGTCCTCGCACCCACAGTGCGCGCTCTGGGACACAAAAATTTGAAAACAGTTGTATTGCAAGTTTATGATTTTTTCCTAGTAGTAGTACACTTAAAAGGAAGATTCCCCTAGATTTTTTTTTGAGTTTTCCTCGATTTATGTGATTTTTTCATCGGTAAATGCTATTTAACTCATATAATGAGTGGAATATAGTTAAAAAGCTCAAAAATTCAAGATATTCAGGGATTCTGCCTCCCTTATGATATACTATGTGTGAAAATTGTGAGACGTCAATTTGAAATCTTATTCGGGGTACCTACTTCACAAAAAATAGAGATTTTGGCACTAAACAGATAATGAAAAATAAAATAAAAAATATTTTTGAATTTTGCTTAGACAAAGTTGTTTATAATGTAAGTACACATGTTCGTGCCGAGTTTTGTCATCATATAAAGAAGGTAGCCATGGATATGGCCATGTCCATGGTCTTTGTCTTGAAAGCCATGAAACTCCACACAAGGTTGTTCTTTTTGTGAACACTTGCTTTATAAAACGTTATATTGCAAGTTTATGAATTTTTTCCTGATATTAGTACACTAAAAAGGAAGATTCCCCCAGGTTTTACAATTTTTTGAGTTTTTGTCCATTTATGTGATTTTTTTTCAAAACAGGGCCAAATTTGTCTTTGTGACCATATCTAATGGGTGCATTTTCCAACTTTTTTCTGTGCAATTGCATAGAATCATGGTAGACTACATTTTTATGATTTTTCTATATTTTTTGGGCTAAACTATCACACACTTGTAGTTCAAATTTCATTTATTGTCGGTAAATGCTATTAAACTCATATAATGGTTGGAATATAGTTAAAAAGCTCAAAAATTCAAGATATTTACGGATTGTGCCTCCCATAAGATATACTTTGTGTGAAAATTGTGAGATGACAATTTTCATTCTTATTTGTGGTACATACTCCACAAAAAATAGGGATTTTGGCACTAAACAAATAATAATAAAATGAAAATGTTTTTTTATCTTGCTTTGGCAAAGTTATTTATAATGTCAATACCCATGTTTGTGATTATTTGAATGTTGGTGAAACCTCAGATAGGCAGCGTAGGCGGCGATGCAGCTTTTTGCCGACCATTGAAGGCGCCCAAATTCGGGGACGGCGAGCAGCATGGACGCGCACGGCTGCATGCAAACACTCCTCCTGTCCGGCCCTACCCCGACCCTACTCGTGTGAGGAAGCAAAGGGAGAAAGACCACGTGGGGCTCATCGAAGGTATCCCTTGATTAAACAAGTGCCCCTGTCCGGCCCTACCCCGACCCCACTAGTCAGGCCGAGTAACGGTCAAAGGAGGTTGACCCGACGAAAACGGCCGCCTGGCCGCCTGCGAGAGTGGATAGAGCGAAGTGGGGCAAAAATGAGGAAAGATAAGCTAGTGGGGCAAAAACGAGCAAAGCTAAGGGAAGTGAGGCACGAAAGTAATAAGCCCTTTCATATAACGTTACGGCTCCTACATGCGCCCTTAAACAAACAAAAGATCCGCCGTGGAAAAGAGTAGGAGCGACACGTATCAGACGAAAGGAGGCCCCATAATCAACGAAGCAGGCAACGTTGGGTTTCCAAAATTCACTCTAAAAGACGCCCTCAATTTCGAAAAGACAAAATCAGCTGCATTTACGTTCTCTAGTACTAGTACTTTATTTTTGAGATCTAATAGAATTATATTCTCATGAAAAATTTATTACGTGCCAGTTGTGCCATGCATAAAGAGATAGAAAAATGTGCGGCTCTCCTGGTTACCGGCGGAAATCGACAAACGGTGATGCCCTGCCATCAAAACGCACATTAATGGACCACAACAGCACGCCAAAGTGCGTGAGAAACGGGAGAGAGCACGAGGGACATCACGACCGTTTTAACAAAATCGTGCGGACATGAGGGGGAGAGTGTGATGAGATGGCGTGGGCAATGACGTAGAAGGCACGAAGAAGAGCACATATTGTTAGAGAAAATCCATAATTTCAAACAATTGCATAATTATATGATGGTTCGTTTTTCGGCAAACGGAAGAAGACATGCAATTCGGGACTAAGATTAGACTTAAAGTAAATAAGAAAATGTAAAATTATTGATGAACATTTCCTTATGGCTCAAAATCTTGCAAGCGGGCTGCTCGTTTCCGGCGCGACTGGTGGGGGGCGGCGGTGCGCGCACCCCTCCCCAACCGTAACTCCGCCCACTCCCTCTCCCTTTAAAGGCCGCCTCCTCGGCTCCCCCTCCTCTCCCTCCCCTTAAACCCACGCCGCGAGCCCTCGCGATGTCCGGCGATCGTCGAGGCGGTGGCGGCGGCAGGCCTCCGGCCAACGGCGATTTCCCCGGAATGTATGCTCGCGGAAGAGGTGAGGGGTTTTGCCCGTACTTCGTCCTCGCCGTTATCTTCTCTCTTCAGTTGCGGGTTCGTGTTCCCGTGCTTCCTGGATCGCTTGCCTCGCGAGCGTTGAGGAGGAGGGGCCGGTGGTAATGCTGTTTCGCGTAGGTCCGGAATTGATTGTTTCGTTCGGGTGCTTGATTCGTCTGATCGCCCGGGGCGATGGCGGTTGCTTGCTTCGTCTATGCGTCCCACCGCTTCAGAGATTTTGTTTTAGTTGCTACGGGATTCTTATGTTTGTGGGGACAGAAAATTATCAGATCTAGCATTAAGTGCCTTGGCAAAATTAAGGAAGTATCATCTGAATTTCCTTTCAGCGTTCTTTAGGCTGCAGTTCCACTACTTAGTTCTTAGAATGATGATTCCTAACTTCTCTGTTACACGAGGCTCGCTGCAACTGATGGCCCTTTAGGCCTTATTACAGTTGGTTGGATGCACTTCAAGTGTATGTAGAAATGGGCTGGTCCTGGTTGTCCCCTGGTTTGGGCAAAAACTATCAGCAGGCTGGTTCTTCTTTTTGCCTGGTAACATGTAAGAAACTGGTCTGTCTTTATTTCTCTGCTTCACTGATCTGAAAATTTGGGAGTCAGCAGCGCAATTCATGTACTTCATTTTTTCGTTCCCATTGTAAAACTTTGCAATTATTTTAGTCGACATATTTCTCAGTTGTTGCCTAGAACATTTTTCGATCGTTGTGGCCAGACTTACCGTACGTGTAAAAAAAGTGTGTTTAGATTATTCATTTGTTCTACCTAATCATGCATAATCATGTCCTGCATGCAGGGGGTAGTTGGATCAAGAAACCAGGGCAAGCAGCTGGGAGGGGACAATGGGCACCAGCTAGTTCCTCATCGAATGCTTCACCTGCTGTAGCACAACAAGCTTGGAATGGCAATGGAGGTTCTTCAGATCCTCCGGGGAACAACTGGGCTGTACTATCTCATCGTAGGCCTGCTGCCAGAGACAATATCAGGCCACCATCACTATCAAATTCTGGAGAACCGGGAAGGCAAGCAGTACCAAACCCTGTTGTGGCTCCACCTCTGGCAAATGGTTGGCAGTGGAAGTCTCGACCATCCGGTCCTGAAAGCAACAAGGTCTATGTTCCTTCACCTAGTTTTGACCCTGAGATGGATAGTTCTGATGTTGAGGATTCGTCAGATGATGACATTAGTGATGAGTCTGAGTCTGATGCAAGTGAGAAAAGTTTCAAGACTCGGAAAATGAACAAATGGTTCAAAAGTTTTTTTCAGGAGATCAATACCTTAACTGTGGAACAAGTACTTGAACCGAATAAGCCATGGCATTGTCCAGCATGCAAAAATGGACCTGGGGCAATCGACTGGTTCAAAGGACTACAATCTTTGGTGACACACGCTAGTACAAAGGGTTCTAGAAGGGTTAAACTCCACAGAGAATTGGCAGCATTGCTAGAAGAGGAGATGTCTGGCAGGGGAACTACAGTGGTACCAGCTGGCGAGCAATTTGGTAAATGGGCAGGATTGCGAGGAGGCGCTGATCGCGAGATAGTATGGCCACCAATTGTTATTGTCATGAACACTTTATTGGAGAAGGATGATGCTAATGACAAGGTGATTTATTTTCTGCCTTCAGCTATGGCAAAACCTTGACACCTAATTTGCCTTTATTTTCAGTGTTGTATCTTCAACCTTGTATAGTGGTAATTGATGTTTTCTTCTTTCTAGGTTATGTTTAGTTTTAAGTGTAGTTGTTGCACTTGCACCTTGATTCTCTGTACCCTGATTCAATAATCACAACCCGGTATCTCCATGCTATTTGTTATGTGATATCTAAGATTTCATTTTCAATTGTGGCGAAACTCAAGATTAAAGAACAAAACTATCATATTTTCTTTCCTGTTCGTCTCAATCTTTTTAGAGTGTTTCGTCTCATCTCACATGTGGATCCTATGAACATTGTAAGCACTCTTCTTGGCATGACCGCTTTTTATGAGCTGTCTATCTCTTAGCTTGGTGTCAAGATAATTTTTAGTCGATTCGGGGTAGGACGTGAACTTCTCACAAAGAAAAAGAACATCTTTAAATCTTTCAACGTTTACAATGTTTTTTATCATATTCTGATTCTGCAATTCTTTGATGGTCTCTAGTGGTTAGGCATGGGCAACCAAGAACTTCTTGACTATTTCAGTGAATATGATGCAACCAAAGCACGCCATGCCTATGGTCCAGGTGGGCACCGTGGCATAAGTGCGCTAATATTTGAAAGCTCTGCCGTGGGTTATTTGGAGGCAGAACGTCTGCATAAGCATTTCGTTGATCAAAGTACAGACCGGGGATCATGGCAGGCTAAAAAGACTCGGTTCTTACCTGGTGGGAAAAGGCAACTATATGGTTTCTTAGCCAACAAGGAAGATATGGAATATTTTAATAAACATTCCCAGGGTATAACATTTAACTTTTGTTCATACATTAGATCCTTTGGCTTCTGTGCAATTGCTCATTTATATGGTAAATACCTGTTATTTTCTGAACTTTGGTTGCCTAAATTCTGCCATCAACGATAATTGCTGTGAATGCAACATTGATACACATGCGACGCTGCATATATCTGTTCTTCCCTGCATTGGCATGTTAACATGGTCTATTCTTGCGATGTTTATATTATGTTTCATAACAACCATATGTTGGTCAATGAGAAAGTGTATTTGAAGATGAGCACCACACACCTATTAGTTTTCTGATGCATTTGATTATTATTTCGATCAATGCCACCACCTGTTTGTGCAAGAACATTTTGGTAATTGTAACTAAAATCATACTCATTAAAGACCTATTAGTTTTCTGATGCATTTGATTATTATTTTGATCAATGCCACTACCTGTTTGTGCAAGAACATTTTGATAATTGTAACTAAAATCATACTCAATAAAGAATGTATTTTGATTATTTCTTCGATCAATTCAACCACCTGTTTATGCTGGAACAGACGTGAATCAAACATTTCGTCGTAAGAGTAGGGAGCGAACATTTGTTGTGTAAATTATTTGGTTCATCACAGCAATGCTTCTCAATGCCTTACATTTGTTATAATGTTTTGTCATAACAATGTGCATCAACCACACATGTTGCATGGATATTTGAAGCCTATTTGTGAAAATGTGGCCTGCAAGTTTAATTGCTTATTGCACATTGCTTATTGCACAGTTTAATTTCGTTACATTTTTCAGGAAAAAGTTGTCTGTCTTACGAAATGAGGTCTCATAATGAGATGGTAGTGGTCCAATTGAAACAAATGAGCGAAGACAATCAACAACTGCATTATATGAAGAACAGGGTGGTTAGGACAGAGCAACGCTCTAAAGTTGTAGAAGGATCGCTGGGTGTTATGGCACAGAAATATCGAGAGATTATGGAAGAGAGGATAGTCCTCATGCGTAGAGTCGGAGAGAAGCACTTGGAGTATGAGGAAGAGGTAATGATTGTTATGATTTCCGATGTATATGCATGCCAGTGACTTAATTAAGAATAGTCATTTACAACATTCAAAAGAAATTTGCCCCTTTTCTCACCTTGTGTTTCTCTGCTTGCAGATGAAGTCCCAGGAGAAATTTTTCTATGATCAGATAGAAATCATTCAGAAGGATATGGAGGAGAAAGAATGTGAATTTGAGAAGTTACTGCAGGAGGAGCGTGCAAAGGCTAGACAGTGCGATGTGGATTCTGGGTCTACCGAAAATCACAGGCTAAGGTGGGTAACGGCTACTTGGTTGGATGATTTTTTTTCATTCCTCGGACTGAGATACGATCATCTCTGAGGATGTGTAATCTTGGAATGTATGATTGTGGATTGAAATTATCCAGATAAGCCATGTCATGTACTTTTCTTGTCCAACCTATCTCAAAATAGTGAAATACTATCTATTTCCTTTAATCTGTGCTACCCCTGTGCAGGAAGGAACATGCGCAGCGTTTCATAGATTGCCAGGTCAAGGACGTTGAGATGTTCGAGGCTGAAAGAGACGAAGCGATAAAAGCACACGAGAAGAAGAAGAAGCACCTCAAGGAAGAGTACATGACGAAGGAGGTGGAGCTTGAGAAGGAGCTCGATGCCACTCTCACGGCTCTGATGGAGAAACACAAGCCAGACACCTTCCAGGCCTCCGGCTCATGAAAGCTGAAGCTTACAAACCTGAACCATCGTCAGGAAATCTGAACCTGTGGAGTGTACCTTCCAGGCCTCCAGCTCATGAAAGCTGAAGCTTACAAACCAGAACCCTATTGGCAATGATCGTCAGGAAGCCTGAGCCTGTGGAGTGTAGTTTGTCGGTAGCATGTGCTACCGTGGTCTAATGAACTGTGTCGAAATCCGTTCTTGAACATATCCATTGTTCCAGGTTATCTTCTCTTCTTGCTCTTCTTCCGGCGTTTTCGGTCCTGGGCATGAGCTGTTTGCGACTTAACTAAATGATACAAGATGCTGCCCGCTAGGATCAAGAGTAGAACAGTCATTTGCATCATTTTCGCTGTCAGTCGAGACATTAATTCTGTTGAAATTCTGATATGTTGCGTGTCTGTCTCCGAAACACTGGACTCGCACCTCTAGTAACAAATCGAGACAGGACAAAGAATCACGCACACAAATATACAAGCAGAAAGATCACACAACGTCGTACAGTACTTGCACAGGCGAGATGCAACACATGTTACACATCCCCGGGGCGGACGAGCACTGCATAGAGAGTCCTTGCCGAACTTGCGGAGGAAGGCCACGATAACAAACTCGTAGTTCCCAGACGCGCACGTCTCGGCCAGCAACGCCTCGCCGTCGTTCTGGCCCCAGTACACGGCGATGCTGCCGGCGTGGCAGGTCGCGAGGAATGCCACGAAGAGGGTGGCAATGAGATGGAAGAGAATGAGAGCCCGGCTTGCCATGGCGGGGGAATTACAGTGCTAGGAACGATGGTTGTAGGTGCATTTGTTTTTGAGCTGTAATGGACCTGTGAGTTTTATAGTGGATTGATGATAGCAGCACGAGCGCCATGGCCCATGGAGTTTTCTATGGCTTTAACCGCACCTGAATCTGAACTGGTTTTACCAAGGGGTGGCTACGGTTAAAATGAGAATCAGGAATGACGGACGTATCACCGTACTCCGAAACATAAATGAATCAACTATACATAGGAGAAAAAATTACACGTTCCCACTTGACAGTGAGCACCAGACAAAGAGTATAAAACTACAAAAGATCTTTGCCAAGGCAGAACCGTGAAGACCCCAAAGAGTGGACAGTGCCACCATGGATACACCGAGATTCTCACACGACAAACCAAAACAACAAATATGGTAAACTACCAGACTGGAAGTGGTAAACAACAACGTACAATGCTAAATCTAGCATTAAACTCATCGCCAGGCAGAGATTCCAAAGAGGAAGTAAGCAAAGCAAGAGACAGGTACAAAATGGAATACCCAGGAAGAACGGATAAATATCATTAAGTTCCACAGGAGAGTAACAGACCATCTCAGACTCTCAGTACAGGACAGAATAGTTCGGACTGATCAATTGTCACTTGCCGCACGAAAATTTGGTAACTGAGAAAACAACAAAAGTTCCCAAAGTTGTCAATCTCCTCGATATCCTAGAAGCCTAAAGATAAGACAGATCTAGAACAACCGGTGCACCTTTCCCATTGTGCTCTTCAGGTACAGGCACCTCACCTGCAAAAAAGATAACACATTAGTCAATATATGGTGTTTTACATATAACAATAGGTTGCCCAAGATTTCAAAAAGGAACCGTGTCCAGGCAAAAGGGAGAGAACAAACTGCATACGTTTTGCCAATTCTTCTTCAACAGAGAGACCAGGAAATTCACACTCATCTGCACATTCTGGAAGATCTGCTTCTCATCCATACCCAAGTGGCCAACGGCAACACCCATGCAGAGCACCTTTTTCAGCTGGAACTTCACCGTAGCCTTGGTCTCGTTAACCTTGGCTTCCAGGGACTCTGAATGAGACACCAGGGTTGGGAACTTTCCTGCAGTAGATTATCATGTAAGAACACAACCAGACAAAAATGTGTGAAACTGAATTTCAGCCTAGTATTAGTGCAGCAAAAAATGCATCATTAAATAACGTAATCTAAACATAGAATAATAGCATGCAAAAAATGCTCGTCAACATGTCAATCATCCTCATTTTCAAACTTAGTAAAGAACCCAAGAAAAAAAGAATATAATCCAGTAGCAACTATATTAAAAAAAAGTATTCTACAAGAGGTCAAAATCAGCTAGTGACATAAATAACAATATATTACTAGGTGATTTTACATAGCTAGTGTAATAAGAGTTCACAGATGCAATAAGTATGGAATAAAAAAGCGGCATCTCAGAATATTGTCACCAATACTTTCTTCACCTGTAAGTACTAACCTCGAAGTGCAAGGATGAATATATAGAGGATGCACATCACAGATGCTTTGGAAAATGAAAACATTGGACAAAAAGTTGTGCCACAGAGAGGGGGATGCTACATTGTGTTAACAAGATAGGATAATACAAAAGCACAGAGCAAGGATGCCACATATCTGATCATGCTGTCCTAGTGAAAAACTAACTCAAAATAACAACAAAGACCTTCACTAGTGCATAGCTAATAAAAGGGGAAACAATGTTAATAGGTTTGCACAATTAAAAATATTATTTTCGACCAGTAATGCAATACAACCACAGCAGCATAGTTATTACTGTGGCAGATATTAACTGCAAAAAAATCAAAGTTTAGCAGCCATAAGCTGCCGCCACACCAAAGATTAATCTAAACACAACACGTTGAACGAGGAAATACTTGCCTGCCTTGTTAAGACCAGGTCCGAGAAGGCGAGGAATCTGCTTAATGATGGCCTCAGATGCAAGAAAAGCATGATATTTCTTTGCAAGCTTCTTGACTAGCTTCTTGTTTTTGTTCATCTTCTTGAGAGATTCCACATCCATACAGTCCAGGCTCAGTTTCCCTGCCTGCGTCCAACATTGAGAGCAAGTGAGTTAAGAAGAAACATCAGCAGTACCAATACAGAGAACTTCAAAATAGCATAAAAGGTAAATTTATTGACCTTGAATCAGGATTAATTTAAATGTTAACGTTGAAACATTATAAAAAGTAACTATATGTAAGGGCAAAAAACAAGGTTCTATTTTCAGCACAAGACATGTGAAATCAAAATTATACAAGCATTGACCTCTTCAACGTGCTGGGCATCACCAAGCATGCAGACCCTCATCTTTGGGCGGGGGATGTGAGGCAGCTTAACAGAACCACTGAAGCGCTTATCCTTTTGCGGGTCATAGTTCTTCAGTCCAATCTGCAGCTCAATGGTTTGAACGAACTTGCGGTTCTTCTCACGACATTCATTGGTAATACCAGTGATTGCCTCCCTCAGGGCATCGCTCTGCAACTTACTGAAATATGAAGGAATCACCAGTTAATTGGATGATAGTAGTGCATGGCAACAGAGGATCAGTTGAACTCTAGCAGCATCAAAAGTAACTTAAAGTTTGCTCAGATTTCAGCTATCTAACACGTTGCTAAGTCATATGACAGGTAGGACAATATCAAATTCACAACGATTGAACATTTCAGTTAATGAGTGAGACGAACAGATACAACATACTAACAGACCATCCTCAAAGAAAATTAGGCCATACAGATGCCTAGGTGCTTAAATATTTGGACTACGAAATTCAAATAAAATTCATCTGCAGCTACAAAGAATATAAGGTTCTCTAGACAGCATGTACCCGAAAAATTTCCATGGTTCTAACTCGATGCACTACTGAAGGTAATATACCTAGTAAGTGACTGCAAACACGGGATGACACATGTGACAACTAATGTAGATCTACAGAACGCATCAGTGCTTACTCAGGCAGCCAAAGAAGAAAACAAACACGCTTCGAGTTATACAACGACCAAAGATGTTAAGCATTTAACACGTAGCTAATCCCCGCCGCGGCAAATCCTAAACGGCAGGGCATGGAAGTGAACAATCGCTGCAACGCAACACAAATTGACTAATATCCAATGTCGGATCACATAATTAACAGGAGGGAAGCATCTCTCGTTTCTCGCGCCCCAAAAGGAAACACACGCAACTATGAATGGATCCAAGGAAGAAGCTTATCCGTACCTCATGGCGCCGGCGGTGCAAGCACTGTTCCTGCGCAACGACAGCGAGGGAGAAGAAGAAAGGATGAGACCGAAGGAACAGCCGCGTTGAGTTCGAAGCGAAGAGAGAGAGGAGGTTGCTTACCGCGACGAGGCAGGGTAGGGAAGGCGGCGCGGCGGAGTGGAAACCCTAGAGCCTGTTTTTATATCAGTGCCGGGAAGCCTAAACCCTAGAACGCTCGTGCGATGAGAACGAAGAGATGGGCTCTGGGCTTCAACGTGATTTGGACCCACGTAGTCTGTTAGTGGGCCGCAGGTTTCTTTCTCAGTAGATTCGGTTGTCCTAAAAAGGTAGAATTGGTGAAAAAATACATAAAAAACTTCTGCCACTCAACAAAAGAGTGGTCTGTTAGTGGGCTGTTAGTGGGCTCTGTTAGTGGGCTCTGTAAATGGGCTCTGTAAATGTTGTGTCATTCCGTCATGATATTACTTGTACTTGTTTGAGAAAAGATGGGACATTCGTGAAAAATGTGGTTGAAGTAAACCTACTGGGCTTAGAAGACATAATTTTCAGGAAGTTTTTGTTTTTGCCACACTAGTTTTTCTCCATTTCTCTAAATTTTGACATTTTAATTTTGCCCCCTTTTTTTTACTTTTGTGTTTGCCCCTCAACAGTCAACGGGAAAAAACAAAATGTAAAAATTTAGAGTGACGAAAGTAAAAAAAAAAACTAGTGTGGCAAAAACAAAAAACAAAAAACATGATTTTCCCTTTGCACGTGATAACATCATTTCATTGGACTATTCCAACAGACGGAGATGCCTATCAATTTGTGCAATTTCCATGATGTAATTGTTCTATACATTAGTTAGACCACCTACATATATGTCTGTATATTAGATGTCTTTATTTTATGGAGATGAATGTGTGAAAAATGCACATGCTAATGTACATCAGACTATTCGTAGAAATAAACTCCTCCTTTCAGCCTCACGAGAACTAAATATGACCTTTCCTTCGCGTGTTTTTCTGGATTTTTTATTGCATAACCTTGATTGTATCAGGATGATAAAAATGCATGGCATCAAAGGTTCCCCGCACGAAAATGAGTTCACGACCCTTCAGGTTCACCGTAAGTGTATGTAAGTATGACATAGATAAACCACATGGTTGTTTACCAATTTATGAGTTGATTTTTGTGTGTAATTTTGACGGTCAACTAATAACCAAGAATAACAGAAAGAAGAAAACCAAACACCCAACCTTGAAATAAAACAATTTATCATGTATTCATCCATAAAGATGACCGAATGTACGGGGGTGGGCTGGGGGAGAGAAAATTGGGCATAGGTTCTTGTAAATTACGTCCTGCACCAACTGTATAACCGCTGTCAATATATTTTACCAACAAAGGTAATAGGGGTGAAACGCCTGCAAGATACCGATGGTGGCACTTGGATCTATTCATTATGTAACTAATTTATACATGTTTGGGGACTAGGAAACATCTGGTAAATACTCTACTCATGTTTATGGTTTGATCTATTCATTATGCTCAATTATGATCTCGAGAGGGGCCTCGATCACTATATGGGTGGTGGTGTGATACATCGCAAACGTATCTACTTTTCCAAACACTTTGCTATTCTGATTTTTAATGAATTGTTTGGAACTAACCCGAACTGACGCTGTTTTCAGCAGAATTGCATTTGGTGTCTTTCTTTTGTGCAGGATTCAGAAGTTCACGGAAAATTCCAGAAAAATCAGAAAAAGTATTTTTGAGGGAAAAGAGCCACGGAGCCAGAAGACCGCGAGGGGGGCCACCCCAGGAGCAGGGGCGGGTCCCACCCACGGGTGGGGTCCAGGCCGCGGAAGGGGGCCGCCCCTGCCCCTGGGACCTCGTCTCTCGGCCTCCCTTCGTTTATAAGCCCCCTTTTGACCTAAAAACGCGAGCCCCCGATCATTTTTTCCAGAAACCTTACGGAGCTCCGCCCCCATCGCGAAACCTAAATTCGGGGTCCAGGATCACTGTTCCGACACCCTGTCGGAGTGGAGATCGCCGCCATCGTCACCGCCAACGCCTCTCCATCAACCATCCATGACATCTCCATCTATGTGTGAGTAGTTCCCTGCTGTAGGCAAGGGGATGGAAGGGATTGAATAAGATTGCTCATGTAATTCGATGCCAAATTGTTAGGGCTTGATGCCTAGTATCCTCTATTTGTGTTAATCATCGTTGGTACAATTAGTTATGCTTAATGCTTGTCACTTTGGGCCCTGGTGCCATGATTTCAGATCTGAACACTTTATATTTTCATGAATATAATTGATGTTTTGGGTCCTATCTACTAATTGTATGCACTTATTGTTAACCGGAACCGGAGACCCCGAGTGACAGAAACGGGGACATCGATGGGAATGGTTGGTAACTCGAGGGTTACATGTATTCATTGTGTGTTAATGCTTTGCTCCGGTGATCTATTAAAAGGAACACCTTAATTGCCATTTGTTCCTTAATTGGCCCGACTGAAACCGGATGGCATGACAAAAGATGCCGTGCAAGTTCTTATTGCAAGCACGTACGGCTAAATTAGGAATACATGCCTATGATTGTTTAATACTTGGATGCTATATTTATTTATTTTGCTTCGTGTCTAGTTATGTTTATTTCATGAGCTATCTTATTCATGCAGCGCCCATCTATCTGTCCCTATGCCTACGGTGTTTTAAATCATGCTGTTTACAATTAATATTTCTGCTATCACCATTGCTGCCTTTATTTTATTACTGCTGTTACTGATCTACTGCTGTCGTCAAATTACTATTACTACTGATAAATTGCTTCGAGAGAAATCCTTTTCAGGTGTGGTTGAATTGACAACTCAACTGCTAAGGCTTATAAATATTCTTTGGCTCCCCTTGTGTCGAATCAATAAATTAGGGTTATACTACCCGCGAAGACTGTTGCGATCCCCTACACTTGTGGGTCATCAAGACTATTTTCTGGCGCCGTTGCCGGGGAGCATAGCTCTATTTATCAGTTCACTTGGGAGTTTTTCTGTCTGCTATAATTTATTCTTCATTATGAAGGGTAAGCGTGATCCCAAGTTTCCGATACTATCGTCCACAACAATGAAAGGTACTGCTCTGAACTCTAAAGCTACTCTTGATTCACCTACTGTTTTAAATCGACTTGTTACACCACCTGCAAACATTGGTCCTACTGTTGATGCATCACTTTCTAAGTCTGCTACTGTTTCTGATGAATTTGATGATGCTTCTATTATGCTTGATGATTCTGGTTCTTTAGGTCCTTTTCTGGATACTCTTATTTCTAATCATGAGAAAGTTACAAATCTTTATGAAATACTTATTACACCTGCTAGCTCTCCTGAATTATATAATTATGAGAGTAGGTATCCTGATGATTCTTATATTGATGTTAATGATGAATTTATTAGACAATATATGAATTGTGAAGCCTCAAGAGATCCTGATGCTTTAAAGAAATTGCTTGAAACACATGCTGTTGAAAATCATTTCACACCTGATCCTGAATTTGCTACTTCTCCTATATGCATTAAAGATGATGATTTTGATTTCTCTGTTGATCTATCACTTATATCAAATGTTGAATCTGATCCTTTTTGTGGAACTGAGAATGATGATGCTATAGAACACATGAATAAATTAGCTTCGCTTAGCTTACTATTTTCTGATGACAAGAAGATACAGCGCAACTATTTAGTAAAGTTGTTTCCTTTTTCATTAAAAGGTGATGCTAAAGCATGGTATAATGCTTTACCTTATGGTTCCATTAAAAGTCCTCATGAATTGCTTGATGTTTTCTTTGCAAAATACCCGCTCACATGCAGCATGAGGCTTTGCAGAGAATTTTCAATTTCAGACAACTGGAGGGTGAGCATCTCCCTAAAGCTTGGGGGAGATTTGGCGCATTACTCAGGGCTCGGTGAAAGTGCATGGTTGCCCCCACGTGCTGCCGGGAACGCGTTAGCAGGATCTTGCGGCTGTGGCTGTGGCTGTTGTTGCTGTTGCGGGTAGAAGGCCAGCGCTGCTTGCGCTGGGTTGGCGACTGGAGGAGGAGGTGGCGCCTGGAGGGCCAGCTGCGCGGCTGGCTGTGCCACGGGTGCTGCTTGATTATCGCGCTGTCCGTTCTGAGGGACTATTCGCGCAAACGCCCTGTATATCTTTTGCGCCTTTCTGCAATCCTTCAACAGGTGGCGGGATCCCCACTTGCCTGTTTCTGGGTCCCTGAACATGTGATGCTTGCAAGGTTGCTCTAACTCTTCTTCCTCAGTCAGTGGGCGTCTCCGCCACTCGCGCTTGCGACTTCCGTCTCTATGGTAGCTGCTGCCACCGTCCTGGTTGTATTGCCTTTCATTCTCACGGGGGGTTTCGAATCCCGCCGCTACTAACTCGATCGAGTCGTTGCCGACGTAACGCGGCTTCTTCTTCAGGCGCCCTTCTCGCCAGTTGCTGGGTCCTGCTTCCTGCCTCGGGGATCGTGGTGCATCACGAACAGAGTCTTCTCCATCTGCCCACTGGTTGGCTATCTGCATGAGCTCGATCATGTTCCTCGGCCTGAGCCTACCAAACTCCTCACGGAGGTCGCGGCGGTAAACGCCGTGCATGAATGCATCCATCACCCTGTCCTCTGAGGTGGCTCCATCCATGGTGTTGCGAAGTAAGGTCCACCGCTGGATGTATGAACGGAGTGGCTCGTCTCGACCTTGCTTGCACGCCTGGAGCTCAATGAGGGTTGTTGGTCTTGCGTATGTCCCCAGAAAACTCTTCACGAAGGCGTTCCTGAACTCTTCCCAGGTGCTGAAAGCGTCCCTGGGCTGAGTGTTGAGCCACCCGCGAGCAGATCCCGTGAGCATCAACTGGATGTACTGCATGGCAGTAGTCGAAGTACCACCTTGACAGCTGCACGCGATGAGGTAGTCTTCCAGCCAGTCCCTTGGGTCTTGCTTCCCATCATACTTGGGTGTCTCTGCTGTTAGCTTGAAGCCTTTGGGCATCTTCGTGTCGCGGATGTTGAAGCTGAAGCATGCGGCTCCGCGTGGCTCGAAGTCGTCGTCGTCGTAGTCGTTGGCTTGTGCACTCGCCGCTCGCAGCCGTCGACTGCGGTCCACCCTTCTCTGTGCGACGACGTTACGGACAACTTCGCCTGGCTGCGGTTGTCGCAGTCGAATTGGGGCTGGGTCTGCAAGTGGTGCGGGTTCACGATCGCGGCGGTCTCGATTCTCGTGCACCCTTCCTGCTGGTGCTGACTTTGCCAAGACTTCCTCGACTTCCCTGAGGGATTGGATTTGTCGCCTGTGGAGGCGGGCATGGGCGTCACCTTCCGGCGGCTGTGTTAGTCGCAGGTAGGTTTCGACCGCCATGAGGGCCGAAGCGGGTGTCTTGGGGACGGGGATTCCGTCCGCATCTTCCGTCATGAATGACGACTCCAGATTGCGAGTGAGGTGGACGCGATCAGCTTCTGGCATCCGTGGCATGCGAGGCCTGTGACGTCCTCCTTGCGAGACTTCCTCTGATCCGGCCAAGAACGAGTGTGCTGCCCTCCTGGCACTCGACGCGTCGGCTAGTTCTTTGCGCCGAATCAGATCGGCCTTCTCTTGGCGAACTCGCTCGGACTCCTTCCAAAGCAAGTATTGGACCGCCAGTTGGTCTTCTCGGGGTTCATCTGGTGAAGGGAACGTGCCCTCGTCCACGTGCTTCATGGCCTGGATCGCCATCTCCCGAGTGATTGTGAGTCTTGTCACCCTGTCCGGCATAGTCACCTCCAGCGGGTATACGTGTTCCCCGCCGTTGGATCTTGCTGGGTTGGCCATATAGACCTGCGCGGGGTAAACCCGTCGAGTGGGGCTGATGCTCCCGGTCCTGCTTCCTTCGTCCGAGCTGTGCTCAGAGTCGAAGATCACAGCAACGTGGCGGGTGCCACGGTCACTGCTACTGGCAATTCCGCGACGCAGAGGCGCGGTTGGCGTAGGCGAAATTGGCGTAAATTTTGGCTTCGTCCGAGGCGCGGACAAGAAGGTCGGAGTAGACTTGTTCCGCGCCAAGGTTGCAGTAGATGCGATTTTTCTGGTAACCGCGGGTGTGGTCACCGCAGTCGCCTTTGACGCGGTCGTGGATGGTGCTGACGCAGTCGAAGCAGATGCGATCTTCACGGCAGTCGATGACGCGATCGCCGTGGCCGCAGTAGATGCGATCTTCGCGGCGGGTGAAGCCGCGGTCGGCGCAGTCGGTGTAGATGCTGGCGCGTCCGTCGCGCGCAACGTGGCCAGCGTGGGCCGGAGCGTTCCGCGACTGTCCACCAGATAGCGCAGACTACCAAAGGTAATCCACGTGCTCTGCTGCACCTCAGAGTACGCCGGGAGATCCGCCGGCGAGTGGTGGACGAACTCGAGGAAGCCGGTGTAGATCGACTCCCTGGCGCTGATGCCATTCTTCATTGTTGATGAGGCCGGCGCAACCATGACTCCAACGATCTGTTCTTTCCCACAGACGGCGCCAATTGACGAGGTGGGGGCTCGGCAAATCCCAAGGTTGTACACCCCGGGTTGATTGAGGGGGAGAGAGAGAACGTTGGTGGCTGTGACGGCTAACAGGGGGCGAGTTTTACCCAGGTTCGGCCCCTCGAGGTGAGGTAAAGACCTACTCCTGCTTGTCTGGAATTATTGAGGTGGCTACAATGGCGAGATGCAATCTCGCTAGGGTTTGCTTGCTGGTTGCTTGACCTAGACGACGCACCCTCCTGGCCTTTATATCACAGGCCAGGTCTCGGGTGGACGGTGCAGATTGCACGTTACAAGATAAGGAGAATTCTCATCGGCCTAACCGACTACTTGGGCCACCCGGTATGCTTCATGGGCTTCAATGGGCTTCACTTGGCGTGACCCAGGTATCACCACCGTGGGGCACCTGAAAGGTAGCCCCACGACAGACAATCTCTATGGACTAATGTTTGTATTGAGCTATACTTGTAGGTGTGTCCATTTGCATTGCTTGATCTCCGTTTGTTGGAGTCAAGGCTAAGGGAAGAAAATTATGTGTTGATCAAGGCTATGTGCGTGTTGATCGACACTCAAGTCCAAGTGAAGATATGCCGGAGAGTGCTTCTCCCATCTTGGTGTATGGGGGAGCAACATGTGAATCTTCACCAAGCGATGCGCAATCAAGAAAGGTGGTGCGTCTTGAGGAGATGAAGATCGTCTTCTTCGACCTCAAGCGGATTAATGTGCAAGGCAAAGGTATGATCTTGATAAGGTTTCTATTTTACCGGTCTCATGTTGTTAGTGGAGAGACCGGGTTATAGGATAGATAGACGTACTATCAAGAGGGGCTCTCGACCGAATATCTTGATCGTATCGTTCCTAGAGAGCTCAAACCTTTGTATCCTTGCATTCTTGCTATCATCTTTATTGGATCTTATTTGGCTCGTATCGTGGTGTGGTCTTGGTGCTTGTCGTGCTCGTCATGACAAGGCTAAGTTCACCGAAAACGGATGTCGTATGCGTCTTCTATTGCATTTTTTGTGTTGGAGGTTTTCCCGACGTGTCCTTTTTAGAGAGGTCAAACTCTCTCCTTGTGACCTCCCACTCACATGATGGACAATGATGTTTCTCTGCATGATTTTGTAGAGCTTTTTGTTGCGAGTCCAACGAGCCCAAGATCATCGAAAACGGAGTCCGGATGCGAAAGATATGCTCGTTTTCGTTTTGCATTTTCTGCAGTTTTCAGTGCGGCAGAAGTTCCGGCCCTGAGGCCAGAAATTCCGGCCCCCGGAAGTTCCGGCCCAAGCACCGGAAGTTCCGGCCCATATTTTCATCTGAGCTTTTTGGCTAAGTCCTTTTGGCGTTTCTCTCTGGAGGGGTTCCGGATTTTTGCCCCGGAAGTTTCCCTGGAAATTTCCGGGGGGGGGGGGCGGAAATTCCGGTCCTTGGTCCAGAATATCCGGTCTAGGAAAAATTGGCTAAGTCTTTTTGCGTTTTTCTCTCTGGAGGGGGTCCGTATCTTTGCACCGGAGGTTTGCTCCGGAAATTTTCGGACCACCGGAAGTTCCGGTGTACGCAGCGGAAGTTCCGGCCCCTCACTGCTCCAACAGTTATATTTTTGGGCGAGGCTATAAATAGCCCCCTTCTTCCCCAAGAGGGCAGCTCACTTACTCTCTCTCTCCTCCATTGTTGCAAACTTGTGAGCTTGATTTCTCTCAATCCCTCCAATGATTCTTGCCCAAATTTAGGGATTGAAGAGAGGAGATCTAGATATACGTTTCCACCAAACAATCTCTCCTCTAAGTGAGGGGAACCTAGTGGATCTAGTTCTTGGAGTTCTTAGTGTTTCTCCTCCTTGTTCTTCCTCTTAAATCCCTCCATAGCATTAGTTGCTTTGGTTGGATTTTGGAGAGAAGGATTTGACCACTTAGTGTGTTCTTGCCTTTTGCATTTGTTGCATCGGGTTGTGCTCTCCACGAAGATTCGTGGGATTGAAGGTTGAGAAGCTTGTTACTCTTGGGTGCATTATGTTCCCAAGAGCTTGTGCCTCTTGGGTGCATTGTGTACCCTAGACGGTTTGGTGTGCCGCGAAGCCTTCGAGTTGTGAAGCTTCGGCCAAGATTTGGGAGCCCCCAATTGAGTTGTGGGTGTGTGCCCGAAGAATGTTGTAAAGGCTCCGGATTCCGCCTTGAAGGATTCCGATAGTGGAAGGTGAACCAAACCCTTGGGTGCGGTTCATCGGAGAATAGGGTGAGGCCTTTGTGGCATCTTGAGTAGGCCTCTTGTGGCGAGCTCACACCCCTCCAACGAGACGTACTCGCTTAACAAGGAGGAACTCGGGAATACATCCTCGTCTCCGCGTGCCTCGGTTATCTCTATACCCGAGCTTTTTACTTATGCAATTTACATTGTGATAGCCTTCATGCTTGAAGTTTTATATCTTGCTATCACCTTGTTGCTTGCCTTGCTTAGCATAAGTTGTTGGTGCACATAGGTGAACCTAGTATAATTAGGTTGTTGGCTTGTTAATTTAAACACCTAGTTTTATTCCGCAATTATCAAGCCCTAACCAGAAAAGTTTTATTCGCCTATTCACCCCCCCCCCCTCTAGGCGACATCTCGGCATAGATTGTTCTTTCACTCGGCCAGGGCACGATATACCGAATAATGAACTTCTCGATATATTCTACAATGGACTAACTGACGAATCTAGGACCTATCTAGATAGCTGTGCTGGTTGTGTTTCAGGAAAAGGACTGTAGCTGAAGCTGAGGAATTAATGGCTAAGATAGCCCAAAATTATGATGAATGGGGTGATCCTGAGCCTCCTCCCTTACCAACCCCGAAGAAAAGGGGAGTGCTTTTCTTAAACCCAGAAGATATGCAAGAAGCCAAGAAATCTATCAAGGAGAAAGGTATTAGAGCCGAAGATGTGAAGAATTTACCTCCAATTGAAACTTTATGTGAGCCTACCACTCACCCACCTATGGTAGAGGTACATTCCCTTTATGATTTTACTGTCAATGATATTCCCTATAGCAAGCCTCCTAGTCAGTGTTTGGATGAATTTGATAACTTTATTGTTAAACAAACTCATTTTAATATGCAAATTCAAGAACAGTTAAATGATAACACTCTGGTTATTAAAAATTTGTATTCTATCTTGGAGAAAACTGCTAAGGATGTTAAAGGTCTTGTTAAGCATTTTCACATGGTTCAAACTCAACTTGAGCAAATAACAAAAGTCAAAAAGATTTGCTTGCTGGTATTCCTATACAAAGTAATAAACAAGCTTGTGGTGTTTCAACTAGAGGTGGTATTACTACTCAAGACCCTTTTTATCCTGAAGGGCGTCCTAAAAGAATTGAACAAGAATCTCAATTGGATGAAAATAATATTACTAGCTCCCTTAAAAAGAAAAAGAAAAAGAAGAAACATAAAGAATTATGAGAAACTAGTAATATTGAACTTGATAAAGAACCAGTAGTTAATAATCCTAATGATGTTTCTATTTCTGATGCTGAAACTGAAAGTGGTAATGAGCATGAGGATGATATCAATAAATCTAAAAAATAGGAGGAGGAGACTGCACCTCCTGTTGCTAAAAAGCATGGTAGGGAAAGAGAGCCTTGGTGAAAAAGCCTATGCCTTTTCCATCAAAATCCCATAAAACCAAAGAGGAGGAGCACTATAATAAATTTTGTGAATGGGTGAAGCCTCTCTTTTTGCAAATCCCTTTGACTGATGCTATTAAATTACCTCCTTATTCAAATATATGAAAGATATTGTTTCAAATAAGAGAAAAATTCCTAATGAAGAGATTTCTACTATGCTTGCTAATTACTCTTTCAATGGCAAGATTCCTAAAAAGCTTGGTGATCCAGGTATACCCACTATTCCTTGCTCCATTAAAAATAATTATGTTAGAACTGCTTTATGTGATCTTGGTGCAGGAGTTAGTGTTATGCCTTTCTCTCTTTATAAGAGAATTTTATTAGACAAGCTTATTCCTACTGATATTTCCCTACAAATGGCTGATAAATCTACTACGGTGCCTATTGGTATCTGTGAGGATGTTTCCGTTAAAGTTGCTAATTGATTAATCTTAACTGATTTTGTGGTGTTGGAAATGCCTGAAGATGATAATATGTCTATTATCCTTGGAAGACCATTTCTTAATACTGTAGGGGCTATTATTGATTGCAATAAAGGAAAAGTTACTTTTAATGTTGATGATAAAGAGCACTTGTTGTATTTCCCAAAGAAGATTATACTAAGATTGGTTTGAATTCCATTGAAAATATTGACGCCATCAAGGTTGGAGCTATTGATTGTCCTATTCTTATGCATCATAGAAAATATAAACTCTTATGATTGGGACAATTGCTATACATATGAGGTAACATAATTGTCATTTGGAAATTGAATTCTTTATGTCAAATAAATTTGGTGTGGTAGCAAGACCTGATCAACCTTGCTAACAATCAATTTTAGCAACATAAAGACTTTAATAACCATTAGTTTTTCCTCTGATAATTATCTTTTACTTTTCTGCAATTTTTATTCCTTGCTAAGTTATGTCTTTTGAATAGCAATATCCTGTTTTATTAGCTTATTTTAATCTCATTTAAGTTCTTCGGGAAAAGTTTTTGAAAAATTCCAGAAAAATTTCACAATTTTTATTTTTTCAAAAGAACCACATAAGTGGTTGGCGCTGACCTGGGGGACCCCCCAGGGGCAGAGGCGGGTCCCACCCGCGGGTGAGGACCTGGCCATGGCCAAGGGCCGCCTCTGCCCTGTGGAGGGCCCCACCAGGTGAGCTGCCTCCCACTCTCTCTCTCTCTCTCGAAAAATCACTCCACCGTTGTTCAAACCCGAGTTCTTGCTCTTGAGTGCTGGGATTTTTTATCTCTTTATTCAGCCCATCAATCTTGCTAAAATTTGGTGCAAATCTTCTCCGGTATGTGACTCCTTCACCCCTCCAATTAGAATCTTGAAAGATTTTGTGTAAGTTGAGTATTTTGCTACTGTATATGACCTTTGATATGAACTTGAATGCTTGATTTGTAATTTGTTAAATGGTCTTGATGCATGTATTAGTTGGTATTAAGTGATGAGAGTAGTTTAATGCACTTCCTATATTTTACTTTCAAGTTTTATGAGGTTTGTTGAAAAATTCCAGAAAAAGAAGATTATGCCTATGTTCAATTTAGGTGGGATTTTTAAGAAGTAGCCCTCTTCTCATCGAGAAACGAGAGGTTCAAGTTCTAATACACCAATGAGGCCCTCATACAATGAAGATTTGGAGCCAGTCGGTGTTATTGTGCTTGCCCGAGAGTCGGACGTGCGTTCATCGGTATACCCATGTTATGAATTTCTACAAGCTGCAGGTATACGCGATGAATTCACTAGTCTTGTTACTAATGCATGTTTGACAAATATTGTATTAGTAGAGAGGCCCAATATCTTAAGCTCACTAACATCTTTGTGCAAAGCTTTAATTTTATTGATGATCAATATCACCCAAGTGTGGAGTTCATGTTATATGAACAACCTTGGAGAATGCCTTTGTCTGAGTTTTGCAGTGCTTTGGGTGTGAGGAATATGGGGCTCACAGGGAAGATGAACGTGCAGCCCCAATACCTCAAGGAGCTCTATGTCGGCATCTGTCGGGATGATTGGAGGGACTCTACCCGTGCAAAATTTGGGAGCATTCAGTTTCCAGCTTTGAGGTATTTGGCTATGTCATTGCTCGTTGTATCCTTCCCGGGATAACACGAGCAACATGTCTAGTCCTGATCTTGCTATTCTTGCCGCCGCAATTAATCATGATGAAACTTATAACATTGGCGCTCTTATTGCTCGTCGTCTTAGCATTAATAAAGTTAGAGGAACTATTTATGGAGGTATTATTGCCTCAATCATGCTTTCTACTGCCATGCTTCCTCCTAGAGAGGATGATTTAGAGTTGAACTTTATCAGGCTTGATCTTGCTGCAATGAATCTCATCACTTTGTCACTTATGATTCCACTTGGAGAACCTACAGTATAGATTATTATTTGGTTTTGATTTGGATAACCCTCGCTTTGTGAGATTACTGCTCCTGTTTTGTTTAACGCTGTTGATAGGGACGGATACTCATTTCCTGAGTAGGTGCTGGATGAGTACCTCGCATCACTCGTTCCTGAGGGGGAGCCAGAGGAGGAGCCACAGGACTTGCAGTGGCAGCCACAGTCGGGCGCCAACTGGGGCGTGCCGCCACCGTGGTAGATGAGTCCCACTTAGGCCAAATCCTAAGCTTGGGGGAGTACGTATCTCTCACCGACATCTATTCATTTTGTTCACTCAATTATTATATGTCGGTGTGTTCGTCATTCCTTTATATATCGATGAGTTTGCTCTTTGTTTTCTTTTTGCTCTTTTTGGTTGCTCAGTTGCTTTCGTTGCTCTTTTTGTTTACTACTTGAAAACCCAAAAAGATTTCTCTTTTAGCTTCTGCGTTTTCCTTTTCACTATTTGAAAAACACAAAAATATTTTCTCTTCTTCTTTATTTTGTATAGTTGTTTTAGAGTTCAACCCGTGGTGGTGACGACACTTGCACACTTTTATTATCTCTATATCTTTCGGATGTGCAAGTGTCTATGCAATAATGACGATATTTGGCAGCACGGATATGATGAGGGAATTTGGTATGAACTCTATTCGCTTTCATTTTTGTACAGATGTTTATCCTCGTGCTCATGTTTTAGTTTGCTATGATAGAATGTTGCGTAGATGATATTTCTTAGCCCTCATGGATTCTTATGCTTAGCCTCAACTTGTTAAGAGTTAATAATTTGTCATGTAGACATGAGCATGTTTTGCATTGTTTATAACATGGTATGGTGAAGTGAGATCCTCCTCCAAAAGATTTAATTGGATTGACTTGGCACATGTTCACACATGTCAAAAGACCAAAAATACGGTCTATTATGCCTTGACGGTTTATTGTGCTTAGAATTGTAGTATCACTCATATGCTCTATTCATTGATTAATTTTGTCGCAAAGCATGATTATGACAGTAGTGTGATACGTGTCAAACGTATATATAATTTTTGAGTGATCCATGCTAGTTTTGTGACATTGTCACATGTTTCTACTATCATTTTATATCATTTTAATGCATTTGTCGGACTAACCTATTGACAAGATGCCTAGTGCCAGTTCCCTGTTTTTGTGCTGATTTTGTTGCAGAAAGTTACTTCTGGAACTATTCTCGGAATTGGACGAAAATTTACGACAATTTTTTATTGGACAAATGAAGACCGGAGCCAAAAGGGCGACCTTGGGGGCCACCCACAGGACAGGGGCGGCCCCCTGCCGCGGCCCTAGGGCAGCCCGTGGGTGGGACCCGCCCCTGCCCTGTGGGCACCCCCTCGGCCGCCTCCGACGCCTATAAAATCATCCCCGACGAAAAAACCCTGAGCCCCAAAGGATTTTCCCAAATACACAACAGAGCTCCGCCTCCATCGCCGACAAGTTTCGGGGGTTCAGAAGGTCCTGTTCCGGCACCCTGCCGGGACGGGGATCGACCGCCGGGGCCATCTCCGTCAACACCGCTGCTTCCCGCGATGAGGAGGGAGTAGTCCCTCACCGGGGCTGAGGCTTATACAGTAGCTATGTGGTTATCTCTCTCTCCCATGATGTGATCTTCGTTGTGATCATGAGTTTTGTTAGTGTAGTTGAATACATGATGTTTCCCTATGTGTAATGGATATGATGTTGCTCAAGTGGTGTTATTTAGTACCAATTTCTGGAGCCACCGTTGTGATCATGGTACCTCGGTGACAGGATGGGTGCCGTGGGTGACTCTATGGATAATAAATTGGAAGGATCTTCATCATGAGTTTGTTCTTATTTGTTGGATTGAATAGATCATGAGGTTTCTTGATGCTTGTGTTATTGAAGAAAGAGACTATTCAAGAAATATGTTGTGGTGTTTGCTTTGTGTCGATGGTTTAGATCAACGGTGAAGATACGGGACTACGTACGCGCGGGCATCGTCGATGTGGGTTAGTAGACGAACGACACGGGAGACAAGATTTATACAGCTTCGGGACCCGGGAAACATCATCCGGTAATATCCCTACGTGCTGTTTGTGGCTAGGTCTTATTCCTTTCATGGTGGAAGTCGCCGATGAGGCGGCTCCTCTATTGTGTATATCGGGCTCTGTCTGATCCTCTGTCTTGGTTGTGTTGGGTCTGTCTAGACTTGTGTTCTCTCTCTTGGTGCTCCCGGCTCCTCCTTATAAAGGTGGAGGGCCGAGTTACAAGTAGAGTCCTCTTAGGACTCGGCTAATCTATTACAAGTTGGAAAGGTGAGTCCTTGTCCTAATCTGACTGTGGAGTCGGCCTACTGGGCCACCCCTGATGGGCCACGTTAGTACTCCTTACGGGTACCTGTGTCCCATATCCACGACAGTAGCTCCCGAGCTTTCGGGTGACTCGTAAAGTCATGCGGAAGGTCTTGATTTGTTGAAGAAATGGGACACAGAGTCCGTGCCGGTTCTTTGCCGGCTTGTAGATGTAGCGCTTTGCCGAGTTGTAGATGTCGATGATGTCGCGGAACCCGGCTTCAGCATTTGCCGAGTTGTCGATGTAGACTTTGCCGGGTTGTCGATGTAGATGTTGCCGGGTTGTCGTTGTAGATTTTCCTGAGTTGTCGATGTCGGCTTCTCCTGCCGACTTGTTAATGCCGGCTTGTAAATGCCGGCTTCTCCTGCCGACTTGTTAATGCCGGCTTCTCCTGCCGACTTGTTTTGAAGCGAGTCGGAATTTTCTCCGAGTCCTTTGACGAGTTGTGTGTCTTTGCTCGAGTTTGTTTACACCGGTATATATGTAGCCCCGAGTGCCGAGTCGTTTGCCTGCGACGAGTCGGGACTCCTTGGTGTATAACTCCTTTTCTTGAGCTTTGAACAGTGTAGCCCCCGAGTGCCGGGTTGCTTGTCTGCAGCAACTCGGGACTCCTTTTGAGGTACCTGAAATAAAATTGCGTATGCATTATACCGTTCATGACGTACGAAAATAATTAAATAAATATTACAACGATTTGATTTATTTGTGTTCAAGTGATTGATCGTTCGACTTGACTAAGCAGGCTTTCGCGGTGACTTTTTTCATGCAAATATGATTTGCTCTGTCGACAAAGTCTTCTGTGCTTCAGAGTCGATCTGGCATTGTTCATACGCACTACTTGGTCTATTGCGTTTATCAACTGTCTTAGTAAAGAAACGAACGTCCATCGTCTGAGTCAGGATACCTATGTTTGGACCGCGCATCTGGCAGCTTGTCCTCTTTGGCAACCATGACTCAGAAGAATTAATAGCCCCGAGATTAACTCGAAGGTAGCAGATTTTATTTAACTGACTGGAAAAAAAAGTATAAAATTTAAATAAAAAGATGACTTAGCTGTTTATTTTCTGTAGCTGATGATGACGCTGGTGAGTCGACGGTCCGTGAGGTCGACTCGTGGAAGGCGAGGTCGTCCGAGTCCTTTGCTGGCTCGCCTGATCGCTTCCTTCTTTTTTTTTCCGACTTGTATTTGGCTTCCACGTTACTTTCCTTTCTTTTGCTTGAGCTGACGTACGCAATTCCACTGTCCACCTTTTTTTTCTATGATCAACTTGTCCTCCGAGTACTAGTAATAATCGGTTCCTGATCCTTTTTCTTTTTCTTGAGCTAGCTCCTGCTGATTCGGTTGCCGCTCGCCGACTCGCCCCACGTACGTGTGCACGTACAAGCAGCATTTCTTTCCTTCAATATCAATCCGATCGTTGTTGGAGCTGGCTTTCACGTGACGTTCATGCAGCAAGCTGACAACTTGGATCACTCCTCTTTCCTCTTTCTTGATCCGATCGCTGGACGCTGCCGCATAGGCGTTAAGGCAACTAGCCTTTTCTTTCCTTACGCGGGAAGCTCCATATGATCCGTGATGACTTGGGACTCCGGGTCCATCTGGAATCCAACTCGAAAACCAGACGGAACTACGGAAGCCGGGCGCGCGGCGTCATTGTTGATGACGACGTCGCGATAGCTGATTGATTCCGATCTTGTGCATTAGACCAAACGAAGGCGAGGGCAGTGTTGATGAAGAGCCCCGCACACATGTTGATGAAGATCTTGATACGTCCGAGTTGCTTGACCGATGCGGTGATGAATTCGCCGTCGTCGTTGATGAAAATTGGACCCATCGAATTGTGAATCCACGCGCACTTAGCCCCACGGTGGGCGCCAATGTCGATGGTTTAGATCAACGGTGAAGATACGGGACTACGTACGCGCGGGCATCGTCGATGTGGGTTAGTAGACGAACGACACAGGAGACAAGATTTATACAGCTTCGGGACCCGGGAAACATCATCCGGTAATATCCCTACGTGCTGTTTGTGGCTAGGTCTTATTCCTCTCATGGTGGAAGTCGCCGATGAGGCGGCTCCTCTATTGTGTATATCGGGCTCTGTCCCGTTTATCTTGGTTGTGTTGGGTCTGTCTAGACTTGTGTTCTCTCTCTTGGTGCTCCCGGCTCCTCCTTATAAAGGTGGAGGGCCGAGTTACAAGTAGAGTCCTCTTAGGACTCGGCTAATCTATTACAAGTTGTAAAGGTGAGTCCTTGTCCTAATCTGACTGTGGAGTCGGCCTACTGGGCCACCCCTGATGGGCCACGTTAGTACTCCTTACGGGTACCCATGTCCCATATCCACGACACTTTGGATGCGGATAGTGATAGCATGAAGTGTCCATAGATATGGAATACGAACTTTAAGGTGTGCTTTTCGTAGCCCTATGCAATTCTCATCCTATTTGATCCACAAAAGAATGATCTCCGAGTAACGTCTACCACACATGTAATTTTGTGGGAACTATCATGTGTTTAATTATGTTAATGATGTTGAGAGTAGTCACTAGTGAAAGTATGAAGCCTAGGCATTGTTTCCAAGCATTGATACACCGTTTTTAGTCACTTTTGTCACTTGTTTGCTTGCTGCCATTTTTATTACAGAATTACAAAATCACCTTTTACCATCCATATCACTTGCATTTTACCATCTCTTCGCCGAACTAGTGCACCTATAGAACTGACAATTGTATTAGGTGTGTTGGGGACACAAGAGACTTCTTGTATCTTAATTGCAGGGTTGCTTGAGAGGGATATCTTTGACCTCTACCTCCCGTGGATTCGATAAACCTTGGGTTACTCACTTAAGGAAAATTTGCCGCTGTCCTACAAACCTCTGCGCTTGGAGGCCCAACAAGTCTACAAGAATAGAAGTGTGTAGTAGACATCATAGTGCTCTCGATTGGTCGCTTCCCAATCTTTTTCTAGCCCTCACTTGTACTGAGTGGGAACTCTGCTCGTGCATCCAATACCCTGAGCCAAAAAGTATTCCATGAGAGTCCACTATATCTTCCTACATGTGGTATTTCCTCGCCACTCCAAGTAAATTTGTCATGTGCTACCTTTAAAATCATTCAAAATACTCCTTTTTGTGTCTCTGTTTTTAGCTCATGAGGAAGCAGTAGAGAGCTAGATATAACTTGTGACAAGCAAGGTCATTTCCCCCCTTTCACCCGGTGTTGATGGATTACGTCCTCACCTGAATCAACCCGAGAGCAGCTTAAGCAAAATATAAATATAACTCACGCTTCTCCTCCGCGCAATGAAAATATGAGAAATCAGCTCTAAACATTGGACAATGGTGAAACCAAGGAGAAAGAGGAGCGTACTCGCTCCTCTAAAAACCAGCTGCTCTCACAAGTCTAAAAGCCTTGCTTGTTATGGGGGACTAGATAGCTTCTCTGTTGTGAAATCGTTGACGAAAGCACGCATCTCTCAAAATTGTTTTACTCCTGTCTTATAAAAATAAAAAAAGCTCTAGCACATGACTAATCTCTGCTTCCCTCTGCGTAGGCCCTTTCTTTTATATTTATGTTGAGTCGTCACCTTTCTTTGTGCACCATCTTATAGAGCATTGTTGTCATTCTGAGTATAATGTGCTTTGTCCCAAATTTTTAATGATTGGAGCATGTTTGAGATGCTCTCTCAATTCTGAAAACTTTATATCTAGTCTCCGATTAATATCTCAAGAGGTGCCCGGCATTTATGTTTTTTCCTACAAAAGGGGCAAGCGAGAGATCACTATACCATGCCTAGTTATAGGCATCGCATTGGTGCTATTTGTTTGCATGTTTAAATTATTATTTGATAGCATATTGTGAGTTTTGCATGAGTCTCCATGATTGCTCAAGTCCTATTGTTTTTGCAGCCTCTTTCGTATGCTTATTAAAATATTGATCATGGTTTAAACTTCTATGCTTTAAATGACGCAAATGTGTTTGTCAAAGTTTCTTTTATCGCATCCAGTTTGTCAACTGAATTGCTTGAGGACAAGCAATAAGCTAAGCTTGGGGGAGTTGATACGTCGCAAACGTATCTACTTTTCCAAACACTTTACTATTGTTTTGCCTCTAATTTTCAATGAATTGTTTGGAACTAACCCGAACTGACGTTGTTTTCAGCAGAATTACATTTGGTGTCTTTCTTTTGTGCAGGATTCAGAAGTTTGCGGAAAATTCCAGAAAAATCAGAAAAAGTATTTTTGAGGGAAAAGAGCCACGGAGCCAGAAGACCGCGAGGGGGCCACCCCAGGAGCAGGGGCGGGTCACACCCGCGGGTGGGGTCCAGGCCGCGGCAGGGGGCCGCCCCTGCCCCTGGGACCTCGCCTCTCGGCCTCCCTTCGCTTATAAGCCCCCTTTTGACCTAAAAACGCGAACCCCCGATCATTTTTTCCAGAAACCTTACGGAGCTCCGCCGCCATGGCGAAACCTAAATTCGGGGTCCAGGGTCGCTGTTCCGGCACCCTGCCGGAGTGGAGATCGCCGCCATCGTCACCGCCAACACCTCTCCATCAACCATCCATGACATCTCCATCCATGTGTGAGTAGTTCCCTGCTGTAGGCAAGGGGATGGAAGGGATTGAATAAGATTGCTCATGTAATTCGATGCCAAATTGTTAGGGCTTGATGCCTAGTATCCTCTATTTGTGTTAATCATTGTTGGTACAATTAGTTATGCTTAATGCTTATCACTTTGGACCCGGGTGCCATGATTTCAGATCTGAACACTTTATGTTTTCATGAATATAATTGATGTTTTGGGTCCTATCTACTAATTGTATGCACTTGTTGTTAACCGGAACCGGAGACCCCGAGTGACAGAAACGGGGACATCGATGGGAATGGTTGGTAACTCGAGGGTTACATGTATTCATTGTGTGTTAATGCTTTGCTCTGGTGTTCTATTAAAAGGAACACCTTAATTGCCATTTGTTCCTTAATTGACCCGGCTGAAACCGGATGGCAGGACAAAAGATGCCGTGCAAGTTCTTATTGCAAGCACGTACGGCTAAATTAGGAATACATGCCTATGATTGTTTAATACTTGGATGCTATATTTATTTATTTTGCTTCGTGTCTAGTTATATTTATTTCATGAGCTATCTTATTCATGCAGCGCCCGTCTATCTGTCCCTATGCCTACGGTGTTTTAAATCCTGCTGTTTACAATTAATATTTCTGCTGTCACCATTGCTGCCTTTATTTTATTACTGCTGTTACTGATCTACTGCTGTCGTCAAATTACTGTTACTACTGATGAATTGCTTCGAGAGAAATCCTTTTCAGGTGTGGTTGAATTGACAACTCAACTGCTAAGGCTTATAAATATTCTTTGGCTCCCCTTGTGTCGAATCAATAAATTAGGGTTATACTACCCGCGAAGACTGTTGCGATCCCCTACACTTGTGGGTCATCATGGTGTTACCGTGAAACTATGTGGTGTAAGTTGTATAGACTAGGATACTGATACGTGTCTCACGTATCTATAATTTTTTATTGTTTCATACTTGTTTTATCACATTGCTACCTATTTGTACTATATTTTTATAACATTTTGGGGAATTTTATAGGACTAACCTATTAACAAGATGTCCAGTACCAATTCCTGTTTTTACTGTTTTTGTACTTCCAAAAATTTGTTAATGAAATATCCTCGAAATTGGACCATAATTTACGGATATTTTTTATTCAACAAAACGAAGATGGAGTCCAAAGAGGAGCCGAAGAGGTGCACCAGGGGTCAAGGGCGACCCCCAGGCCTGGCCTAGGGTGGGTCCGCGCCCTCTGGAGCCCCTGCCATCCAGGCCTCCTCCTGAGCCCCCTCTTCACCTATAAAATGCCTCTTGACCTAAAACATCACGGACGACCATTATTTTCCATGATATGTCCGCAGAAGCTGCCACCATCTCGAAACCCTAATTCGGGGTTCTGGAATTCTTTTTCGACTCCCTGTCGGAGGGGGGAAATCGTCACCAGAGGCCTCTTTATCGCCATGACTCTGAGGTGATGCGTGAATAGTTGATCCTTGGATTATGGGTCCATAGCAGTAGCTAGATGGTTGTCTCTCTTCCTGTGTTTCCATGCCATGATCTTATGAGCTTCCTAACATGATCAAGATCAATCTTATGTAATTGATACGTGTTGTGTTTGCTGGGATCCAATGAATTGGGAAGTTATGATCAGTTTGTTCTTGTTTCTTATATGTTTTATTTAAGTTATTGTATGCTCTGTGATGTATGTGGTTACTTCGGTCAAATGATTGTTTATATCTCCAAGAGAGGGTTTTGTGCTAGATGGTAGGTTCATGCATGTTCCGTGTCTGGCCACGACTGATAGAAATGTCTAAGACCAAGGATGTGATGTTGCTACTAAGGGTAAAACAATGGTGTTTATGTTTTTAATGATTATGAATATTGCTTACATTATGTACGGTGCTTAATGTAATTAGTTGTTGCTTGCAACTTAATATCAGCGGAAGGCAAGCATATAAGCACTCCCAAGGTGGATTACTAGTCACGGATGCAATTGGATAACGGTCTATGTATGTTTGACGTAATGCCTACATAAATATCAAAATGGACTTTGCTTATCATAACTAGTTGTTATTTCAATTCTATCAATTGCCCCGCTATAATTTGTTCACCCAACATGTTTGCTTGTTATCTTTTGCAGAGACACCACTAGTGAAACTATGCCCCCGGGTCCATTCTTTTACATTTTTTACAACCTCATTTACTTGTTTTCAATTATCACTTGCTCGCTTGTCCGTTTTACTTTCAATAATATTTTCCACACCAAACGTTCAATCTCTTTGTTTTCAGCAAGACGTGAAGCTTGACAACCTTCTTGAAATATTGGGACAAAGTGAGTTTGTGTTGTGTGTAGGTTCACGCCCGTCAACTACAATAGTTGACTGGCACCATGTTGGAGATCTCTTAAGTCCTACTGGTTCGATAAATCTTGGTGCTTAACTGAGAGAAATTTGTTATTGTGATACATCACCACCTTCCTCTTGGGGTAAAAAAAATCCAACATGTGACATAAACGAATTTTTGGCACCACCGTAGCCATTAGAGACATGACTTGGCAAGCCCCATCCCTTGCCTTATATACATGACCGAGGATCTAAGGTTACAATTAAAATGGCTAGATTGAGTGTGACTGAGGGATTTTATGCAAAAATTAGCAATAAAACATTATATAAAATCCACTCTTCAGTAGCTAAGTGGGGAGCAGGCGAAGGAGTTTCCTCCATTTGGCTTTGGCTGAGTCGCGAATAGTTTGCCTGCATAGTCAAAGTCATATAGGATATGGTTGATGCGCCTATAAAGTCCTGATGGTAGCACTTAGTTTTGGCTGCATCTATTCCTTATGCTCAGTTCCATAATGGTGATGCGCCTATATATATATACAGTTTTGGCTGCATCTATTCCTTATGCTCAGTTCCAATCTTGGGAGGGGGTATTGGTCTCACGATGGTGGTGATGTTGTTATCAGGCTATGTGGTGTAAGCTGGAGAGCTGAGGAGACACGACTCATCATGACCTCTCCCCGCCTTATATACATGGTAGGGGAAAATATACATCTACATCCAATCTAAGTCAGTTAATGGTTTTTGGGATTACGGAGCAAGTAAACTTGACTTTTTATGTAATCCAAGTTAATGAGGGTTATATGAGTCCCAGATTGATAACCATACTCAAGCAACATTACATAAATAAGAGCACTGGGGGGTAGTGGAAAAGTCATCACCATTATGGTACCTTTACAAAACATGCATGACATTTTCACCTCGTACGACTCCTCGGTTAGTTCTTATGAACATATCATTTTCCTATTCAAAGTTTTCGTCCATACCAATTAAACCACTTGATCTATGTTTTCATGTTATAGATAACACTTCGTGTTTATGATATTATTAATGAACGTATCTATAATTTTTGGTGTTCCATGCTTGATCATATATCATTGCCACATGTTTTTATAATGTTTTTACATCATTTTGGCATAATTCATGAAACTAACCTATTGACAAGATGCTCAGTGCCAGATTCTGTTTTCTAATGTCTTTTTGTTTCAAAAAAGTTGTTCAGGGAAGTTTCTCGGAATCAGCTGAAAACTTACATGAATTATTATTACGAAGAAACAAAGACTGCACCTGGAGGAGACCTGTAGGGGGGCCCCACAGGCCCCGGCACCCAGGGGCGGTGCTGGGGGTATTCCCCTGTCTTCCGTGGAATACCCAAGTTTTTTACGCGAAAAAAATATACATATTTAGCCCAGTCCAAAATACAAAAATAACCCATCTCGCTGCCTCTCTCTCTGGCTCGCTCGGTCGCTCGCATCGAGCAGAGTAGCAGACCACGGCGCAGCGCATCGCGTACACGCACGGAGCTACGGACGCACGGAGCCACGGAGCAAACCACGGACGCAGCGCATCGCGCACACGCACGGAGCCACGGACGCATCGCGCAGAGTCGCAGAGACGCCTTTTCCCCTCGACCTAGACCCACGTCCGCCGCCGGCCAGATGCAACCCGGAGCAGGCGACGGCCCCGCGGCGGCGGCGCCCTGCCCCCGCCGACCCGCGCCCCTACTCCTGTCCGTGCCGCCCCGCCCCAGCGTCCCCGAGCAGCGCAGAAGGTACCGACGGCCGTCTCGCCCCCAATTTCGTTCCTTTCTTGATTAGCTTCATTGCTTGCTTCCTAGATGAATCATCCACTCCGATTAGCTTCCTAGATGCAAGTTTTTAATTTTCTGTTCCTTGTTTTCTTGTACCGTAGAAGAAGAAGGGTGGTCTTATTGGCAGTAGCTTACATAAAAAGGTACCTATGTATTCATGTCCTTATGGGCTTATAAATTGAAATATTGCTATTTTTGTTATGCTAATGTTGTTTTATTCATATATTGATAGTATTGTGATGTTTGATTCATATACTACATTTAGAGCAAAAAAAAATTTGGGTGGAATACCCAGGCGCCATTTCCTGGCACCGCCACTGCCGGCACCCAGGCACGGTCAACCCCTTGACCGCGGCTGGGGCCCACCTGGGCGCCTCGGGCGCCTCCCCGAGTTGCCCTTTCGCCTATAAATTGCCTTCATCTCGGAAACCCTCGATACCTGATCATATTTTCCAGAAAACATCCGAGGCCGCCACCGTCGCCAACCCTATATCGGGGAGGGTCCTGAAGCTCTTCCCGGCACCCTGCCGGAGGGGGAGATCGTCACCGGAGGCATCTACACCACCATGCCTGCCTCCGGAGTGACGCGTGAGTAGTCTACCACGGGACTACGGGTCCATGGCAGTAGCTAGATGGCTGTCTCTTCTCCTTGTACTCCATTGTTTAGATCTTGTGAGCTCCCTAACATGATCAAGGTCATATTATCTGTAATTGCTACATGATGTATTTGCTTGGATCCGATGAATTGTGAAAATCATTACTCTTGTTCATCTATATGTTAAGTTTTATCTACGATCTTGCATGCTCTCCGATGCTAGTGGATGCTTTGGCCAAGTAATTGTTAGTATTATAAGAGAGAGTATTTATGCTAAATAGCGGGTTCATGCTTTTTTGAGCAGAGTGCGACTGACAGAAACGCTCATGCCAAGATTGTGTTGTTGCCACTAGGGAGAAAACAGTGGTGTTTATTTCCTCGTGTTATTACATTGCTTATATTATGCACCATGCTTATTGCAATGATCTGTTGCTTGCAACTTAATACTTCTGGGAGACATGCTGGATAGCGATCTCGAGGGTAGATTATTAGTCATAGATGCAGCTGCATAACGGACTATGTATTTTGACGTAATGGCCATATTAGATGAAACGGTGAACTATATTGTTTTATGATAGAATTATTATGCGCCCACAATTTTGTCAATTGCCTTACTGTAATTTGTTTACCCATCATGCGTATCTTCTGGAGAGACACCACTAGTTATCTGTAGACCCCAGTCCTATTTTTCTACACTGTTTACAACTGTTTTAATAGCTTTCCGTACTCATTTGCTCGCTGGTCATATTTTACTCTCATCATATTTTATACTTGCACAATTAATTCTTTGTGTTCAGCAAGCCGAAGAGATTGACAACCTCTTTGTTTCGTTGGGGCAAAGTAGTTTGTTTGTGATTGTGTGCAGGTCCACGTCAATTATCGTCAACGGCACCGTTGACACCTTGCTAAGCCTTCTCCAAGTCCTACTAGATCTGGCAACCTTGGTTTTGTAATGAAGGGAATTTTTTTATGTTGGAATCACAAGCTGGTATAGGTACGTTTTAGACACTTTGACAAGTGGAAATTTCCTAGGCACTCCCTTGGTTGAGGCTTGCAACATTATTGAAAGTTTAGTTGGAACTCCACCCATTAACGAACCTAAAACTGAAGTTACAATGGAACACATCATGGAAATGCTTGATTTCATAGAGAAAAAATTGCCAAACATGAATTGGATAACTGAAATAGATAAGAAACTACTTGATAGTAGTAACAAGATTGAGGGATTTGTAAAACATATAAATAGAATAATTAAAAATCTTGAGACCAATAAAGGCAAGGATGATCAAACTTTTAGAATTGGCAAATTAGAAGAAACCATGGATGCTTTAAGTACAACTTTTTCCTCATTCAAATTTAAAAAGAAGCAAGCTCCAGTAGAAAGGGGACCTAAATTTGTGTATGTTCCCAAGGTTTCCAAACCAAAACCGAACCAAATAGATAAGTTAAATTCTCCTACTATGATTGAAAAACTTCTTAATGAATCAAGCATAGGAAAGACTAAAATTTTGAATCCTGTCTTTAAGAATGTTGAAGTTAAAAAACCAACAAAGAGTCTTCTTAGTAGGACTAGTTTTCCCTCTGAAGATGACCTTGATGATTTTGATATTGAAGTTGGTACTATTGATAAAACTATAATTTGCCCTTGTGCCTAGCTAAAAGGCGTTAAAGAAAAGTGCTTATGGGAGGCAACCCATTTTATTTTTACCTACTGTTTCTTTTTGATTTGTTTGAGTTTTGGGAGATGTTACTTCTGTAACAACTCTATTTTATCTTTTTGTTTTGGTTTTTTGTGCCAAGAATAGCCTCTAAAGAGAGGGAGACTAATTTGTGAGTTTGTTGTCCATAAACAGATTTCTGTTCTTCACTGTTCAAAATTCTAAAGCTTGCCAGAGCGTCATTTGTGGCTGAAATTTTTTTACAGCAAGAATCAGGGTTTCATTTACCTTTCTCTAGTTTTACGTTTTCTGATTTAAGGTCCAGAAGTACCCCAAAAAAATTCATCTTTACAGTCTGTTCTGTTTTTGACACATTCTGTCTTAGTTTTGCATTGCTTCTTTTACGGGCAAAGTGAGGTTCTTTTGAGGCCTAAAACTTTACTTAGATCTTGGTGACAGTAGCTAATGTTTAAAAATAAGTTCATGATATGTGCTTTGGAACTGAAGAACGATTTTATTTTTGTGGACTAACCCCTCTAATGAAGTTGCGATAAGTTTTGCGTGAAGAAAGTTTTCAAGTATTCAAGAGCGAGGTGATGAATGAAGATCAAGAAGGGATAAAAGCTCAAGCTTGGGGATGCTCCCCATGGACCCTCCTCTGCAATATTCAAGAAGTCAAAAGCATCCAAGCTTGGGGATGCCCAAGGCACCCCCTTCTTCATCAACAATCATCAGTTTTACTCGTGGCACTATATTTTTATTCCTTTACACATTATGTGTTATTCTTGGAGCGTCAGTTTGTTTTTATTTCCAGTTTGTTTATATTTTGTTCTCTGGTTTTTTGCAATAAATTGGATCCTTGCATTTTTGTTTGGGAGAGAGACATGCTCCACTTTTTCATAAAACACTCTTATTCTTCACTTATATGTGTTGAGTGTTTAGCTTTTATTATTCTTGCTTCTAGCTCTTGTTTATCATGTATCTCTTGTTCAGAGCTATTAGCTTTTGTAGATAGGAAGTATTCTCTTGTGTTTTCACTTATATTTGTTTCAAATAAGTTGATTGGTGTTTGGGTGAAAGGAAATTATCATCTAGGAAGTGGTAAAAAGAAGTGCTTGCATAATCTTGTAGATCGTTATCTTGAATATTTGATACTTGTCAACTATTTTGAGATATGAAGTAGATTGATTCTTAAACTTGTTGATCATTTACTTAAGAACAGATTACTAAAGAACTACCGTAAAGCTTAAAATTGTGGTGCTTGTCCTGCTTGGTAGCTCTCAAAGTCTAGATGTTCTTTTTGCAAAGGGATGGTTTGGCTAACAAGGGAGACAGTGTGGATTCTAATGGTTATGCTTAATATATATCATGTAGTCATTCATGAACTAGGTTGATGTTATGTGTTTGCTTGATATCTTGCTAAGCCTAAAAATTCCGTACTGAGAGGGAATACTTCTCGTGCATCCAAGTCCTTGAGCCAAATATCTTTGCCAGTCTTATCCACCATACCTACCTACATGTGGTATTTCCCTGCCACTCCAAGTAAATTTGTCATGTGCTACTTCTAAAACCTTCAAAATATTCCAATTTGTGTCTCTGTTTTTAGCTCATGAGGAAGCAGTAAGGAAGTTTGTTATATCCTGTGTGAAGCAAGATTCATTTCCCCCCTTTCACCTGGTGAGCATGGATTATGTGCTCACTTAAATTTGCAAGAGAGCTGGCAAGAGACCCCGTGTCTCAAATCAAAATATATAACCCACTGCATTTCTTTCACACACATGCTCGAGAAATCGATAACATATGGTTAGTGGATCAAATGGAGAATGGGGAGTGACATCATTCCTCCAATTATTCAGCCGCTCTCACAAGTCTAAAGTCTTGCTTGGTATGGGGGACTAGCTGATTTTTTTGCTGTGGATTCGTTGACAAAAGCATGCATATCTCAAAATTGTTTTACTTTTGTTTCATAATTTTTTTTAAAAAGCTACAGCACATGACTAATCTCTGCTTCCCTCTGCGAAGGGCCTTTCTTTTACTTTTATGTTGAGTCGGTTTTCCTTTCCAATCTTTATCCTTCAAGCAAACACATAGTATTAATTTTGGTGCAAGTCTTACTACATGTTATCTTTATGTCTAACCATGAAAACTTTGTATTGACATTACCGTGAGATAAATATGTTGCAAGTTGAGGCTTTTGCTGAAACCTTAAATCTTCCTTTGTGTTGGTCAAACACCTATGACGAAAGAATGTTGCTTTGTGAGATATCAATCATGTCAAGTTTTATACTTTTAAGTCTCCAAAATACTATTTGCAAAAAATTCTTGCTTAGATGTTACACTTGGTTGATCATTGTTTACTTTATTCAATAGACCATCGTCTTGGATCACTTCATTCAGTTCATGTGCTTTACATTATTATTTGATCAAAGTTGTGTTGGCATGTCACTTCAAAAATTATTTTGTTATCATTTACCTACTCGAGGACGAGCAGGAATTAAGCTTGGGGATGCTGATACGTTTTCAACGTATCTATAATTTTTTATGTTTCATGCTTGATTATATATCATTGCCACATGTTTTTATATCATTTTGGCATAATTCATGGAACTAACCTATTCACAAGATGCCCAGTACCAGTTCCTGTTTTCTTCTGTCTTTTTGTTTCAGAAAAGTTGTTCGGGAAAGTTTCTCGGAATCAGCTGAAAATTTCATGAATTATTTTTATGAATAAACAAAGACTGCACCTAGACGAGACCTGCAGGGGGTCCTCACAGGCCCCAGACGGCACCTAGGCGCGGTCAACCCCTTGACCACGGTTGGGGCCCACCTGGGCGCCTCGGGCGGCTCCCCGAGTTGCCCTTTCGCCTATAAATTGCCTTCATCTCGAAAACCCTCGATACCCGATCATATTTTCCAGAAAACATCCGAGGTCGCCGTCGTCGCCAACCCTAGATCGGGAGGGTCCTGAAGCTCTTCCCGACACCCTGCCGGATGGGGAGATCGCCACCGAAGGCATCTACACCACCATGCCTGCCTCCGGAGTGATGCGTGAGTAGTTCACCACGGGACTACGGGTCCATGGCAGTAGCTAGATGGTTGTCTCTTCTCTTTGTACTCCATTGTTTAGATCTTGCGAGCTGGATAACATGATCAAGGTCATATTATCTGTAATTGCTACATGATGTATTTGTTTGGATCCGATGAATTATGAAAAATCATTACTCTTGTTCATCTATATGTTAAGTTTTATCTATGATTTTGCATGCTCTCCGATGCTAGTGGATGCTTTGGCCAAGTAATTGTTAGTATTATAAGATAGTGGGTTCATACCTTTTTGAGTAGAGTACGACTGACAGAAACGCTCATGCCAAGATTGTGTTGTTGCCACTAGGGAGAAAACAGCGGTGTTTATTTCCTCGTGTTATTACATTGCTTACATTATGCACTATATTTATTGCAATGATCTGTTGCTTGCAACTTAATACTTCTGGGAGACATGCTGGATAGCGATCTCGGGGGTGGATTATTAGTCATAGATGCATTTGGATAACGGTCTATGTATTTTGACGTAATGCCCATATTAAATGAAACGGTGAACTATACTGTTTTATGATAGCATTATTATGCGCCCACAATTTTTTCAATTGCGTTGCTGTAATTTGTTTACTCATCATGCATATCTTCTGTAGAGACACCACTAGTTATCTGTAGACCCCGGTCCTATTTTCCTACATTGTTTACAACTGTTTTAATAGCTTTCCGTACTCATTTGCTCGCTGGTCATATTTTACTCTCATCATATTTTACACTTGCACAATTAATTCTTTGTGTTCAGCAAGCCGGAGAGATTGACAACCTCTCTGTTTCGTTGGGACAAAGTAGTTTGTTTGTGATTGTGTGCGGGTGATGCTAGATATTGATAAGTTGGGTGGTGCCCCAAGCGAAGGCGGAATTGTAGCTAGTAGCAGTTTTCTCTCGTTTAACGAACCGAGGTTTATCGAACCAGTAGGACTTTGAAATCAACAACGAGGTGAATGTTGAAGATCTCTGGCGCTTGACCTTCAACAGACGTGGACCTGCACACACTCAACCAAAATACTTTGCCCCCAACGGCGGAAAGATTGTCAATCTTTCCGGTCTCGCAGAAAAACAAAACGGTTAATTGTATGATGAAATAGATAAAATATGAAAAGTGACCAGAGGAGTAATGATGATTAAAAGCAAGTAAATGAGGTTGTGAACAATGTAAAAGATGGACCGGGGGCCATGGGTTCACTAGTGGAGTCTCTCAAGTAAATAAAATATGCATTTGATGGGTGAACGAATTACAGTTAGGCAATTGACAAGATCATGATACAAACCCAATTTAGCCATGACAAAAAGGACATGATAATATTTATGGAGGCATCACGACAAGGAACAAAGACCGTTGAGTCCAACTGCGTCTTTGTCTAAAAAGTCCACCGTGGGATCGCTATCCAGCCTGTCACCCAACGGTATTAAGTTGTAAGCAACAGACAATTGCATTAAGTAAAGTGCATAAAGTAAGCAATACTAATATCAAAAGAGACATTAACACCGCTGTTTTACCCTTAGTAGCAACAGCACACCCTTGCCCTTAGACGTTTCTGTCACTCGTGCCCAAGAACAAAAGGGGGCATGAACCCACTATCTAGCATAAATACCCTCTCTTGGAGATACACACAATCACTTGGCCAAAGTAACTACGCACATCGGAGAGCATGCAAGAACATAAATTACTCATATAAGAATCATGCACAATCTGAACATAACTTCATAATCCATCCTATCCCAGCAAACACATCACATAGCATTACAATAATCGATCTTGATCATGTTAGGCAGCTCACAAGATCATAAGACATGAAGCACAAGAGAGAGACTACCAACTAGATACTTCCATGTACCCGTAGTCCAAGGTGAGACTACTCACAAATCATCCCGGAGGGAGGCATGACGATGAAGAGCCCTCCGGGATCGATCTCCCCTCCGGCAGAGTGCCGGGATCAGCTTTAGATTGGACTCCGAACTAGGGTTTTCGGTGACGGCGCGTCGGGGTCGAGTTTCTGGAAAATAATCGCCGCACCCACGTTTTTAGGTTATTTGTGATTTTATAGGCGTCGGAGGGGGCCGAGGGGACGCCCCAGGAGCAGGGGCGGGTCCCACCCGCGGGTCCAGGTGGGGCCGCGGCAGCAGGCCGCCCCTTCCCTGTGGGTGGCCCCCTAGGCTGCCCTTTGGTCCACAGGTGTCTTCCGTCGCATAAAAAATCTCCGTAAATTTTCATCCAATTCCGAGAATATTTCCAGAAGTAAATTTTCTGAAATACAAAAACAGCAAAAACAGGGAACTGGCACTGGGCATCTTGTCAATAGGTTAGTCCTACAAAATGCATAAAAATGATATAAATGACAGTAAAAACATGTGGCATTATAACAAAACTAGCATGGATCACTCAAAAATTATAGATACATTTGAGACGTATCAGCATCCCCAAGCTTAACTCCTACTCGTCCTCAAGTAGGTAAGTGATAACAAATAATTTTTGATGAGACATGCAACCAACACATTCTTGATCAAGATCATTGTTCAAAATACCGGCCGGTATACCGATAAATCGGCCGGCTTATCGGTTATCGGCACCCGACCGATAAGATAAGCGATTACCGCTGGCATTTACCGATATAGCCGATATATCGTTTTGACAACCGATATATCGCCGATATTCGCCGATATTCACCGATATTCACTGGTAAGTGTGTCAGATGCAACCGATTAAGCTCCAATTTTTAATTTTGGTTGAGATTTTGGAGTCTTGTTGCCTTAAATTTGTGTAGATGGCTACTTCCAATACATATCATGTTGCTTAAGAGGGATACATATGACATAGCTTACGATTTTGCCATGTAGATTGATTTGATGATACAAAAATCTGATATTTTTAAACAATTTTTCCGATAAATAGCCGACCGATAAAATCGATAAATCGGCCGATAAGCCGATTTATCTCTTATCTTGGGTCGACCGATAAGTTAACGAGAAGCGATATCCCGAACATTGATCAAGATAGTGATGCAAATCAAAGGATGTGAATGAAGAGATACAAAACAATTGTCTATAATTGATAGCAAGAAAGCAATGAATAAATAAGTTGAATCATCCAAGGAAAACCTTTCATAAATAGTATGTTAAAGACATGAAAACAATGTGATCAACATATTTTACTAATTCACAAGGATAATAATTCCATGACAAAAATGTTTGAGAATCAACACAAAGGAAGATATAAGCATTAGCAAAGAGCTTCAACTTCCAACGGCTTATCTTATAGATAAAGTCAATATAAAGATTCATGTTTAATCTTGATAATGTAATATGCTCAACGATACCCAGGGTCAATGCTAGATGTTTGCTTTTGAGGAGATAGAAGGAAAAAGGGAAAACTGACTCAACATTAAAAGTAAAAGAAAGGCCCTTCGCAGAGGAAAGCAGGGATTAGTCATGTGCTATAGCTTTTTGGTTTTTTAAAATAGAAATAAAATGATTTTGAGGTATGCATGCTTTCGTCAACGACTTCACAACAGAGAAATTATCTAGTCCCTCATGACAAGCAAGGTTTTTAGACTTGTGAGAGCAGCTGGTTCTTAGAAGAGCGAGTACGCTCTTCTTTCTCCTTGGTTCAACCACTGTCCAATGTTTGGGCTGATTTCTCAGATTTGCATTGCGCGGAGGAGAATTGTGAGTTATATTTATATTTTTGCTTAAGCTGCTCTCGGGTTGATTCAAGTGAAGACGTAATCCATCAACACCGGGTGAAAGGGGGGAAATGACCTCGCTTGTCACAAGTTATATCTAGCTCTCTATTGCTCCCTCATGAGTTTAAAAACAGAGGCACAAAGAAGAAGTAATTTGAATTTTTAAAGGTAGCACATGACAAATTTACTTGGAATGGTAGGAAATACCATGCATAGGTAGATATGGTGGACTCAGCTGGCAAGAAAGTTTGGCTTTGGGGATTGGATGCACGAGTGAACCATACACTCAGTACGAATTTTTAGGCTTAGCAAAAAGAAAAGTGTTTGAAGCAAACATCTAACAATAACCGATAACAGAACAACATAAGACATTTACCGGTCATAACCATAAAAACTCTAGACCGTCTCCCTTGTTGACCAAACAATTCTTTTGATGTAAAGATTAGCACTATGAATTAACAACTGTAAAAAACCACACAATTTCAGGCTTTCAACCATATTTTTTTACTAATCAATTCCACTCAAATAACCAGCAAGTTTAAGCATTCAACTTAACATCTCAAAACAATTGAGAAGCATCAAGTATCCACACCATGATCTACAAAACGCTTTTCATTTTATTCTATCATCACACAAACAACATTTTATCGCATTGACAATTCAAGCGATTTTTCAATAACAACTCTCCAACAAGTATAAGTGAAGAACAAAAGAGTTTAACTTAACGACTAGCAGCTCTAAACAAGATAAAAGCTAAAAGCGAGAGCTTACTAGAAAACAGACAGTAGCTAAGAATACTCAAAAAGATATAAGCGAAGCAAAGGAGTATTCAAACGAAAAAGCGGAGCGTGTCTCTCTCCCACACAAATAAAGCTAGGACCCAACAAAGATATGACTAACAAACAAGCAAACAAACAAAACTGAAAGTAAAAAGACGCTCCAAGCATAGCACATAATATGTAAAGTGATAAAAACGAAGTTCAACGAAGACGACCTTATGATAGTCGATGAAGATGAGGGGATGCCTTGGGCATCCCCAAGATTTGACTCTTGATAGTTCTTGATATTCAGAGGGGGTGCCATGGGGGCATCCCCAAGCTTGAGCTCTAATCCATCCTCGATTTCTTCATATTCCTCTCCTTTGAAACTTAAAAACTCACTTCACACAAAACTTCTCATAATTTGATCAGAGGGTTAGTGCTCATAAATTAAAATGCACATGTGTTCAACTCATGACAAATTGCAAACCAACTTCATTAGACATTAGCTACTGTTTACTAAGCCTTAATGTGGCACTCTACCCCTAGAGTATCACATATGACGATGGTAAAGAGACAAATGCAAAATAAAAGCAGAATTCTGTCAAAATCTGAACAGTCTGTAAAGATCGAATTTTTCGAGGCACGTCTGCAGCTCAAATAAAAAAACTTAAAACTAACGAAGGATAGATAAAGGCATCAGGCTTGCTGTCAACAATTATCAGAAAAAGATAAAATTCTGGAGATTTTAGGATTTTTGTGCAACAGGCGCACATAATCTATTTTTAGACAGGAACACAATACCTCGCACTTTCAATATATTAGAGGCTAAACTTGGCACAAAAAACCAAAAGAAAAAGATACAATGATGTTGCTACAGAGGTAATAACTTCATGAATCAAGAAAAGCAAAAAGCAAACTGAAAGTAAAAGATGGGTTGCCTCCCAACAAGCGCTTTTCTTTAACGCCGTTTAGCTAGGCGCAATGCCAAATATCAAGTTTTTTCGGAGGCCTTTGCAACATCAAGAGCATAGCTTGACCTTATGATTGATTCAAAAGGAAACTTATTTATCTTTCTAGGAAAGTGTTCCATCCCTTTTTTAAGGGGGAACTGAAACCTTATATTTCCCTCTTTCATATCAGTAATAGCACCAACAGTTCTCAAAAACGGTCTTCCCAAAATAATAGGACAAGAAGCATTGCACTCAATATCCATAACAATAAAATCAACGGGAATATAATTATTATTAACAACAATAAGGACATCATCAACTCTACCCAAAGGTTTCTTTTTAGAAGAATCAGCAAGATGAACATTTAAATAGCACTCTTCCAAAGGATTTAAATCAAGCATATTATAGAAACTTTTAGGCATAACAGAAACACTTGAACCAAGATCACATAAAGCATTGCAATCAAAGTCATTTATTTTCATCTTAATAGTGGGTTCCCAACCATCTTCTAACTTCCTAGGGATAGAGGTTTCAAGCTTTAGTTTTTCTTCCCTAGCCTTGATAAGAGCATCGGTAATGTGTTTGGTAAAGGCAAGATTTATTTTACAAGCGTCCGATGTCTTACCAAGTTTTTCTAGGAACTTAATGACTTCAGTAAGATTGCAATTATCAAAATCAATTTCATCATCTTTAAATAAACTAGGAGGATCCTCTTTAGTGGTTTGGATAGTATAAACTTTAACAGTTTTCCTATTCATTTCAGCAATTCTAGCTTCTTCAACCTCTCTAGCCCACCTAGCTTTCAAGAGAGCCATCATCCTTTCATTTTCATTAATTTGAAGAGAGATAGCATTTAAAGATTCAGTATGTTTGTCTTGATTTGGAGTGGTTCTAATTTTCAAAATTTCGACATCATGAGCAAGAACGTCTACTTTAGAGACTACACTATCCAGTTTTTCCAACTTCTCTTCAATAGTTTTGTTAAAAGCTTTTTACGAAGTGATAAATTACTTTAAAACATTTTCAAGATCAGAGGACACATTCTTATTAGGATTATAATAATTACCATAGGAATTACCATAAAAGTTGCCATTATTGGGAGGATAAGGCGTATAGTTGTTACTACCAAAATTATTTCGATAAGCATTATTGTTGAAATTGTTTCTATTAAGAAAATTAACATCAACTTGATCCTTTTCTTGGGAAATTAATGAAGCAAGTGGAACATTATTAGGATCAATATTGGACTGATTGGTATCAAGCATAGACATAATCATATCAACCTTATCACTCAAAGAGGAGATTTCCTCAACAGAATTTACCTTCTTACCACTTGGAGCTCGTTCAGTGTGCCATTGTGAATAATTTGTCATCATCTCATCCAAGAGTTTATTTGCTGCACCTAATGTTGTGGACATGAAGGTGTCTCCCGCAGCCGAGTCCAAAAGGTTCCTTGAAGAAAAATTCAAACCTGCATAAAAAGTTTGGATAACCATCCACATAGTTAATCCATGTGTGGGACAATTCTTAACCATAGATTTCATTCTCTCCCAATCTTGAGCAACATGTTCCTTATCAAATTGTCTAAAGTTCATAATGTTACTCCTTAGTTGTATGATTTTAGCAGGTGGATAATATTTTCCAATAAAAGCGTCTTTGCAGTTAATCCAAGAATCAATGCTATTTTTAGGCAAAGACAATAACCATTCTTTTGCTCTCCCTATCAAAGAGAAAGGGAAAAGTTTCAGTTTTATGATGTCACTTTCTACCTCTTTATACTTTTGCATATCACATAACTCAACAAAGTTATTTAAATGAGAGACAGCATCATCAGTACTAGCACCAGAAAATTGCTCTTTCATAACAAGATTTAGCAAGGCAGGCTTAATTTCATAACATTCCGCTTTAGTAGCGGGTGGAGCAATTGGAGAGCATATGAAATCATTGTTGTTAGTGCTAGTAAAGTCACACAACTTGGTGTTTTCAGTAGAAGACATAACGATAAGATAAAATAACAAGACAGGAATAAAGACTACACTAATTTTTTTGGGTTTTAAAATTTTGAAACAGGAAAATAAACTAAACGAGATATAAAGCAAGCAAGACAAAAACAAAGTAAAGAGATTGAGAGTATGATACTCCCCTTGCTGTAGCTCCAAAGTCCCCGGCAACGGCGCCAGAAAACTGCTTGATGGTAGATATTGATAAGTTGGGTGGTGTCCCAAGCGAAGGCGGAATTGTAGTTAGTAGTAGTTTTCCCTCGTTTAACGAACCGAGGTTTATCGAACCAGTAGGACTTTGAAATCAACAACGAGGTGAATGTTGAAGATCTCTGGCGCTTGACCTTCAACAGACGTGGACCTGCCACACTCAACCAAAATACTTTGCCCCCAACGGTGGAAAGGTTGTCAATCTTTCCGGTTTCGCAGAAAACAAAGCGGTTAATTGTATGATGAAATAGATAAAATATGAAAAGTGAACAGAGGAGTAATGATGATTAAAAGCAAGTAAATGAGGTTGTAAACAATGTAAAAAGATGGACCGGGGGCCATGGGTTCACTAGTGGAGTCTCTCAAGTAAATAAAATCTGCATGTGATGGGTGAACGAATTACAGCTAGGCAATTGACAAGATCATGACACAAACCCAATTTAGCTATGACAAAAAAGACATGATAATATTTATGGAGGCATCACGACAAGGAACAAAGACCGTTGAGTCCAACTGCGTCTTTGTCTAAAAAGTCCACCATGGGATCGCTATTCAGCCTGTCACCCAACAGTATTAAGTTGCAAGCAACAAACAATTGCATTAAGTAAAGTGCATGAAGTAAGCAATACTAATATCAAAAGAGACATTAACACCGCTGTTTTACCCTTAGTAGCAACAGCACACCCTTGCCCTTAAACGTTTCTGTCACTCGTGCCCAGGAACAAAAGAGGGCATGAACCCACTATCTAGCATAAATACCTTCTCTTAGAGATACACACAATCACTTGGCCAAAGTAACTACGCACATCGGAGAGCATGCAAGAACATAAATTACTCATATAAGAATCATGCACAATCTGAACATAACTTCATAATCCATCGGATCCCAGCAAACACATCACATAGCATTACAATAATCGATCTTGATCATGTTAGGCAGCTCACAAGATCATAAGACATGAAGCATAAGAGAGAGACTATCAACTAGATACTTCCATGTACCCGTAGTCCAAGGTGAGACTACTCACAAATCATCCCGGAGGGAGGCATGACGATGAAGAGCCCTCCGGGATCGATCTCCCCTCCGGAAGAGTGCCGGGATCAGCTTTAGATTGGACTCCGAACTAGGGTTTTCGGTGACGGCGCGTCGGGGATAATCGCCGCACCCACGTTTTTAGGTTATTTGTGATTTTATAGGCGTCGGAGGGGGCCGAGGGGACGCCCCAGGAGCAGGGGCGGGTCCCACCCGCGGGTCCAGGTGGGGCCGCGGCAGCAGGCCGCCCCTTCCCTGTGGGTGGCCCCCTAGGCTGCCCTTTGGTCCACAGGTGTCTTCCGTCGCATAAAAAATCTCCGTAAATTTTCATCCAATTCCGAGAATATTTCCAGAAGTAAATTTTCTGAAATACAAAAACAGCAAAAACAGGGAACTGGCACTGGGCATCTTGTCAATAGGTTAGTCCTACAAAATGCATAAAAATGATATAAATGACAATAAAAATATGTGACAATACCACAAAACTAGCATGGATCACTCAAAAATTATATATACGTTTGAGACGTATCATCGGATCCACGTAAATTATCGTAAACGACACCGTTGACACCTTGCTAAGACTTCTCGAAGTCCTACTGGATCTGAGAACCTTGGTTTTGTAATCAAGAGAAAATTACCGCTACGCTGCATAATACCTCTTCTTGGGGTTCCCCAGCGAACATGTGATCCACGCCATCAGTGTGCCGTGGATGTATTAGAAAAAGACTATTGAAAGATAGGTTGTGATGTTTGTTAGTACTATCTTTGTATAATGAAAGTGACAACGTGCATTGTCTCTAGATGTGGAATACGAACTTTAAGATGTGCCTTTGTAGCCATATGCAATTCTCATCCTATTTAATCCACGAAAAAATGATTTCCGAGTAACGTTTACCTTGCATGCTTTTGTGGGAAGTATTATATGTTTAATTATGTTAATGATCTGAGAGTTAGTTACTAGTGAAAGTATGAAATCCAGACCATGTTTACAAATATTGGTACACCGTTTTAAGACACTTTTGTCACTTGTTCGTTTGCTGCCATTTTTATTACAGAATTATAAAATCATCTTTAACCATCCATATTATCCATATTTTAACATCTCTTCGTCGAACTTGTGCAGATATACAACTGACAATTGTATTAGATGTGTTGGGGACACAAGAGACTTATTTAATCTTAATTGCAGAATTGTTTGAGAGAGGATACGTTCAAAGTCTTTCTCCCGTGGATTCGATAAACCATGAGTTACTCAGTTAAGGAAAATTTGCTTTTGTCCTATAAACCTCTGCGCTTAGACGTCCAATAAAGTTTAGAATAATAGAAGCGTGTAGTAGACATCACTCACAGAAGGCGACCCCACAAAATTTCACGCAAAAGCAAAGGAGCGAACGAGCAAAATTAAATTAAATCACTGAAGCTAGTGGGTGGGTCGATGATCACAACATGACTAGATATGGAAAAGGTGGCTAGGAAATTTTGGTTATTGCCCCGATGTCTCGTACTAATAAAATCAAAAATACTATTTTCAATCACCATGATCAGACAGTTTCACCGCTGGTTTTATATTAGACAGTGGCACTTAATTAAACAACAGTGTGCAAAGCGAAGTATGCATGTAGAGGACTAAATAAAACATTACTAATTAATGAAAATTAAAACAATAAGCCGTAGATGTATGTCAGTACATTTGTGCAGGTCACATGCGACCAAATTTGTTCTCGGAACTTTGTACGAATAAGATTCAAGTCAATATGTATATTAAGTGCATTCTTTATGGCAAAAATATCTGAAACTCAGAAAATACGAATTTTGCAGACTTCGAATCTCGGGTTCGATGCGTATTTCCGCACAATATCACACTACGTGTTCGATATTAATTAACGGAAAAAGACAGGAGGAAAGGAAACAATAATGGGAAGAAAACCACGGCCACCCTAGTTGCATCGCGCGGACAACGAGATCCCGCCGGCCGGGCCATCGACGGCGGCATCCAGCAAAACGCGAAACGCCTCGAGATCCGGTCGTCGTCGTCCACGCCCGGGAGCTCCAAGCCCTTCCTTGCCGCTGGTTGAGGTTGCGGATCGGTTCCACGGGCGGCGGTTCAGTTGCGGCGGCGGCGCCAAATCGATTACCGCCCGGGCTAAGCCTGATTCAGACGGGCGCGAGGAAGAGGCCGCGGAATCCACGGGCTTCTGGTTCTGGAGGGAAGGAGCCGAGGAGGACGGTGCCGCGTGCATCTATCGGTAGAAAGACGCGGTGATTACGGGAGGAAGACAGCGGCGCCTGGTGCCGAGGCGTCCGATTGGGCCGGGAGCGGATTGCCTGTGCCAAGGTGCCAATCAAACAAGGGGGCTCAGGCAACTTCAAGTGAGGTATCCGGCCAAGGCATGCTTCCTACATCAAACAAGCCCTAAATCTCTCTTAGTATACCACTTCGTGCCCTACGGCCGCCGCCGTGCCGCTCTCACACGAGTCACCGCCATCCTTCCTCATCACGGTCCTGCTGTCTCCACCGGGTCAGCAATCTTTGGCCATTGCGTTCTGAGGTATGAGCTTGTTTTCATCCAGTGATTAGTTAAACTCCACTGACCTATTGTTGCTATTTTGCAGGGAAGGAAGGTGATTGTATCGAAATTTATGATTTATAGAATTTGTACTTGTCTTGACTGTGATCGGGCAAATTCTGCACTAGGTTTTAGCTGATCAAATTGGACAAATTGGAAGATAATTATGGAATACTTGCCGGTGGAAGTTATTGGCAACATTCTTGCACATCTTAGTGCTGCACGTGATGTCATGGTTGCCTCTGGGGTCTGTCGGAAGTGGCGGGAGGCCTGCAGGAAGCATCTCCATTCACTGTCGTTCAATTCTGATGACTTTCCTCGAGACATGACTACACGCCAACTCGAGATCGTCATCACACAGACTATATTTCAGACGATGGGGCTGCAATCCCTCTCTATTCATATAGATAACACACATGAGTTCTCCGCAGCACCTGTGATTGCATGGTTAATGTATACCAGGGAGACGCTTCGGTGCTTGTATTACAACATCCAGACCAACCCTAATGTGAACATATTGGAGAAGTGTGGGAGACAGAAGCTGGAGGTGTTGGATTTGGACCATAACACAATCACCGGTGTTGAACCTAGCTACCAGAGGTTTACTTGTCTTAAATCCCTTTATTTGAGGCATGTGAGCATCTCTGCCATGGATTTGAGCCTTCTAGTTGCTGCTTGCCCGAAGATTGAGTCATTGGCACTTGATGTCCTTGAGATTGTCACGTCTGATTCACAGTCTACAATGGAATTGACAAGCCATACCTTGAAAAGCCTCTTCGTAAAAACAGTTGGTGTGGACAAGATCATACTTGATGCAGATAATCTGGAGGTCCTGCACCTGAATGCTTTGAACCTCGATTTGTTTGAGCTCTCTGGGAAGGGTACACTAAAACATCTCAAGATTGATGATGTGAGTGTTACACATTTGGATATCGGGGATAGTACAGATCATCTGGAGGCTGTGGATGTTAGTAACTTTATGATAGTCTGGCCGAAGTTCTACAGTATGATATCTAGAGCGCGCAACTTGCGGATGCTACGGTTCTGGGGTGTTGTGTTTGATGATGAGGATGAGATTGTTGATTTGGAGACAATTGCTGGTTCGTTTCCTCTTCTAAGGCATCTTTCACTAAGTTATGAATTACGAGATGTGCTACTTCATCATAGCCTGCAAGGATTGTCACCACTGGAGAATGTTTTGATTCTGGAACTTGGTTGGACAGTAATAAGCGAGCACTTTGGACCCTGGGTGTTTGGAATGATTGAAAGGTGTCCAAATCTCAAGAAACTTGTCATTCATGGTGTTCTTTCTGAGGCAAAAACACGCGAAGAGCGCAAGATGTTAGCAAGCTTCACCTCTTTTATAGTCTGTCTCATGAGAAAGTATGTGCATGTTGATGTGCAATTTGAGTACGAGTGATCATCCACTAGGCTGAGTGGGCACCCATATCATAGTTCAGTTCAAGTCGTGACATCAGGTAATATTTTTGGTGTTTTGGACTTCGTCCAGCATAGCCTCATTGCAATTCTACTTTCTGTAATTTCTTTCCTTCTTAAGCATCTTGTGCAAATATCTCATCTCTGGCTATCTTCCTGTAAAATTAGTCTTGGTTTGTGTTATCATATGTTGCGTATTTTGCTGCTGCATTGTCACTTTTTTCATTCAAAAGATTACTCTGTGACGTCTTCGTTACTCACCCGTAACTTGATCACATGCGCCAATAAAACTTTGGAACTTTCAGAATCATGTTGTGCTGAAGCAACGTTAATGTGCATTACAAATAGATATAACACAATCCTTAAAACAGCTTCTTCAGTTCCCGCAGAGTGATATGATTGTAGCTGTTGGCATAGGTCATTACTGAACTACGCCATACATGTAGTTGACCAATGCTTACATGAAAGCCCTTACTTCCATTTCTGTGTGCATCTGTGCCTCGATACAAAGGCATTACTTTGCTGTATAATCTGGTCACCTCAAGGGTCCAGCTTCTATTGTGTCTCATGGTGGAATTTCAACATTCATTCTTCCAGAGAATAGTCAGTTACCTTAATTATTTAGGACATTACAACTGGGAACTCTAGGAGCTTTCTCACACCACCCTCCTAAGCCGTCCGATCTCGCCCTTGGTTCGTCCCTGGTCATCAGATATCAGCTGCAGTGCTAAGGGCCGTTATTCTGGTAGCAAAATTGGAATATCATGGTTAATTGGCCTGCTGCCGATTGGCTGGTCTGTTCGCATGGTTAGCCTAACATGACATAGCTAATTGATTGCTTTACCACATGGTGATGATCTTTTTTACCTTCTTGGAGATTAAAGAAAGTTTTTCTACCTTCTTTTTGTTAGTATATAAAGTACAACCCGTTGAAGAAATGGGAAAGTATTCTAGGTCTTAGAAATTTGATGTAAATATGTGATAATAGTAGGAGAGAGCTATAAAATTCACTCAGCATGCACTTATTCTCTTTCCCTTTCATACTTTGACGAATGCTCTAGCGGTAGGGACAAGGAGCTTTGAATAGATTTTAATGAGTGTAATCAGTGAATATTGATTTTATTCGCAAAAGAGCCTCTGTAAGGGCATTACACACAATCAGGTTCTTGAACTGTTGGAGCTTTGAATAGTTGTGCTATTAACAATTTCAAATCAATTTGCCATATGCTAAGATGTAAAGTTGTTCTGATTACCCAAACTTTCATGGGAATACAACAATCTGCCCAGTTTTTTATTACATCAACTTAAGATGCAGATTGACATATAAAACTAGGTAAGGTACAGACATGAAACTTAGCCCAGAAAACTTTGGGACACAATGCTCTGCTCTAAATTGAAATTTAGCAAATATTGTATTTGGTCGTTTGATGCTACGGTATCTTGCTTAGCATCCAGGGTGTCGTTTCTGTATATGTAGTAATAATATGTACTATGCACAGAGCAAAATCGCTTTGGAATCACAGATAAATGGCATCATACTTTTGTTTAAGCTGTGGCAGTGCAAAATCTTTCCGAGTAATATTGAGCCTACGATATTGTTGTATTTAGTGACGCAACATCAATTTCACTGGTATCTGTACCATACGCATTTGCTTTCAACTCTGATAAGTTCCAATCCTTTGCATAGCCTGGGATCAGTACCTGGAGCTTCTTAGAGCATCTCCACCGGGGGTGCCTAAATTGTGTCCGACACCCCCCAATCGGTGTCCTCTTTGGGGGTGCTGGACCCTTGTCCGGCTCTTTTTTTCGTGCCTCCCCCCCCCCCCCCCCCCCCCCAAACAAAAAAAATGGCCGGACACAAATCAAATTTCAATATTTGATAGAACTTTATTTAACTGAAATACAAATTTGGATACAACTTGATTTCATAAAATAGAAACTAAACCTAAACCCCTTTAATTTTACTCATATATTCCAGCCTTGATGCAAGCTTGCCATGGAGCGGCGACGAGCTCACCACTCGTTCGCGCCCCTGACAGATGCACTGCTATAGCTACTTCTCACATATGCATATATCTCTGGTCAAGGGGCCTGAAGAGGAGAAAGCTTTCCTTGCCCAGAATCTTGAAAGTCGTAATTCTAGTCGAAATCGATATCAATGACCGACGTAGCTTGGAGGCGGAAGAGATGCCTCCTCTTCATCGGACACGTCGTCAGGCGGCTCGACGCCGGTGCTGGAGAAGCTGTGGAGGCGGTCGATGTACTCGACATCCACCAAGACGTCCCATTAGCAGGGTGGGCGTTCGGGAAATCCCGAAATTTCGGGACGGGAAATTCGGGTTTTTTTTAAATTCGGGAAATGAAAACTGACTCCTGAAATTTAGTGAAAAAAATAAGATCCCGAAAATTCGGGTACCCGATAATTCGGGATCGGGATCGGGATCGGGATTTCCCGTTTCACCCGAACAGGAGCAGCGCAACGATGGATGCGACCGGGAGCGGCGCGGGACACGACAGTGGCGCGGTGCAGGGTGGCAGCGGCCGCGCGGACGCGGCGGGGCGACGCGTATGTGGCGGCGCAGGGCAGATGCGGCAGTGCAGGGCGGCGGGGGTAGCGCGGGATGCAGCGGCGCAGGGCGGCGGGGGCAGCGCGGGATGCAGCGGCGTAGGGCGGCGGGGCAGCGCGGAATGCGGCGGCGCGGGACGCGGCGGTGGCGCGGTGCAGGACGGCGGCGACGAGGACGCGGCGGGGCGGCATGGGATTCGTGCCGGGGGGGGGGGGGGTGCAGGATGCGTGGCGGCGGGATGCGGAGGTCTCTCGCACTGCGTCTATGCGAGCTGCGAGGGAAGGTTGCCTGCCTGATTTTTTTTTCGAGAAGTGGATGCCTTCCTGGTGGGGTTTTTTAACGTGACCGACCGGTGGTTTTTTTTTACGTGACCGCCTGATGGGCTTTTGGCTGTTGGGCTATTCGGGATCTTCGGGTTGTTCGGGATTTAACAATATATTCCCGAATTTCCCAAAATATTTTCGGGAAATTAGATCGCCTTCCCGAAATCGCGATCGGGATTTTCGGGTTCGGGATTTTCGGGTTCGGGTTCGGGATTTTCGGGTTTCGGGTTTCGGGATCGGGAAATATGCCCAGCCTGACATTAGACCGTTCGACGCGTTGAATGAGGGCATGCGGCTCTGTTCCTCACCGCGCCATCAACCTCCGCCTGCCACAATGTCTGGATGTAGTCTAGCCGCCGGTGAGGGGCGGCACTACCGGGACGTTGCTTACGTTGGGCAGCCGGCCGGTAGGCGGCGGTCGGCTGGCACCGAGAGGTAGTTGCGCAGGTGGTGCTGCGCCTCCTCGACCGTCATCGGACGACGGTCGTCAGGCATGTTGGGAGGTGGAGGTGGAGGTGCTGGAGGTGGCGGCGCTATAGCCCGGGGCGCCGCCAGTCGGAGCAGCTGAACGTGGCGTTCCTCGTTGCGGCGTTTGTAGCGCGCCAAGGATGCCGCATCAAGGCGGCGATGTTGCTCGTGGTCCTTCTCCCTCCTTCTCCATCAGCCGGATACCAGGTCCGCGGAGTGCATGTTTCTGTGAGAGTGGAAGGGGAGAGGGCCGGTGGTGGAGTGTGTGAGAGACGAGAGGGCCGGTGGTGGCATTTTAAAGCCGGCCGAAGGAGCGGGGCTGGCTTCGCCATTAACGCCAAGACGGCATGCATCACTGATTTGTGCGCATCGACGTGTCGCATCGTATCAGTGTCGATGTCATGCAGGCCATACCTGTCGGAAGCCTGGCCTGGACAGTGTCCGGCACCGCCGAACCGGCCCCCAAAGTTGGAGGCCCGCTTGGCGGTGCCGGACATGATTTGGGCCGGATGAGAGCTTTAGAGGCCTCTGGTGTGGCTGATTATGTCCAGCAGCCCAAAGGGTCTTTAGGGCTCCTTTAGAGGCCCCAGGTGGAGATGGTCTTAGTACTAGCATAGCCAATATCCATAATTCTGTAGATTCTTGTTATGCATACCCAAAGATAAATGTGTAGTGTTGCTTTTTCGTAAGTTGTAGATTCTTCAGGTTGAAAATAATTTTTATAAGGGTCATGGGGATTTATATTGCTATTATTGTTTACAGAAGGATATGTGCTGTTTTTTTCTGTCTTTCAAGAATGACACTAGGATTTATATTGCTATTATTGTTTAGAGAAGGATATGTGCTGTTTTTTTTCTGTCTTTCAAGAATGACATTAGGAAATTAAATATTTAATGTGTAATATAATACTAGTTTTTGGCATTCAGGATCAACAAGTGATTCGCGTGTCTACTTTTTGTTAACAGTCACTATTCTAAGTGAGCTAAATACATGTGCGGAAGCAGCTGTTTGTTTCAATAAGAGAAAATCAATTAGCTTATGTTCACATCTTCCTGAGGTAGTGATTCTGGACGACAATGGTGGCAGACAAACCAACTTTTAGCTTCACCCTTTTCTAGGCGTCTAGCTTGCAGGTCCTATTACTGACGCTGGTGTGCTGTTTCACATTTGAACCATGTACTACCTGGAATCTAGCAGCTCCTAGATGAACTATTCTGTGCCAGTTCTAGGCTTCTATCATTGCCTCACTAGTTCCTCTGGTATTTTTTTGCTGGCTTTTTTTATGGTTTGACTCAAATACAACATGGTAAACTAATAGAGCTAAACCTACAAAGTTCTCTTCTGATATTGATCTCAGCAGTTTTCCTGAGCCTCTATCATCATGCAGGTGCAACATAGATCTGGTTGTTACCTTTTGAATTTACACCATGCCTAATGTTTTCTACGCATCTTGCAGATTGCTTCTGATCCTACATCATGAAGACGTATGGTTTATGAGCGCCAGTTGCGCACATGGTTAAAGTCTGGGATGACCTATTCGCAAAAATTTCCAGTTCCTGCATTTGCCCATGCATTATAGCACTGACATCAACGTGCCATTTCGTGTCTGGGAAGTCCTATTCCTTTCTTCTGCTTTATTTGTTCAACTGAGTGAACTGATTCAGTTGAGATAAAAATGCACATCATATCAACATCTTTTGAATATTCATTAGACAGCATTTGGTTCTAAATTCGCTTGATTATGCGGTGAAAGTGGAACTTCTCTAAATTATACCAGTTAAAGCCTAGGGTTACAGGCCTGAGTGGGTACTCTTGGGAAATGGGTATCCAGTGTCCACTGTGCCACTTTATACCCCTGACTTTCGTCACCCAGGGTGATTTCCATTGCATGGAAGCATCACTGCCTAATCTTAATTATCCAAGCTGAGTGCTATAAAATCTAAGGGTAGCATCTGTGCTATTATTCCATCTGGGCTTACATTTTACATTTCTTTATGAAAGAACATATTCCACACGCTGATCCTATCAAATTAGGGGTCTGGGTTGGCTTGCTGAATTGACATTCCTTCCTCTAAATACACCACTCTTTCCTTTTCTTATTACGTCCTGCAATGTCAAAATGAAGGATGGGTTATGATTATAGGTTTAGTTAAGCAAATCAACAAAGCTTTAAGAATTCTGCGGAACCTTCATGGTTTAGTAATCTCATCAGCCAAAAATAAAATAATATCTGGGTTGTTATGGTGAGGATCACAGGTAGCTAACGTATCGGAATATGGTGGATTTGTCAGCTGAAGCATGAACGAAATGAAATAAACAAAGGTGCGACCTGTTCCCTAAAATACGCAACCGGAGAGCTGATGGATCAAAAGGTTCAGATCATTGAACTTTCTATTGATGCTGCTCTGCTTACAAGTTTGGAGGCGAGACTTTCGTAATGTCAAGTGGGTCAAAAATATGAAACCGTGGAATAAAGCATCGCATTAGGAAAAGTATGCCTCTCACGGGAAAAAGAAACTCAAGGATCTCAAAGCCACTTAATTAAAAGTGTGGCTTAGTCTAAGCAAATAAGCAATCCAATCCTAAACAGACCATATCATCATTTCACTAGTAAAACAACAAGTCTGCCATGCTGATGTTGGGGCCATCGTGTTAACAAAAATGCTACGAGAAACATAACGTCCACAGAAGTACCACAAGGAAAAACATTTTCAACCAAAGAGGTATTCCCTCCGTTTTTTTAATGTAAGACGTTTAGCAGTGTAATTGAATTGTTTGAACCCCTTATATTTAGGAGGAGAGGTGATAGGACCGTAGGAAGTACAATCTGGAGTAGCTGGCTTTCTGTGACGTCTCTGTTTTCACCTCTGTATTTTACCACGGTAGCACGGCAGAAGAATCGTTCGCCAAAAATGACCGTTTCCTCTCCTCGCGTGCACTTCACTTCGTGGTCTGGTTATATTCTTCTCTTTCACACACTCTCTCTCTCCTTTCATTGAAAATATATTTCTCTCTCTTACATTAGATAAATTGTGAAGAATAGACAGTTACTACAGGCCCATTCTTCGCAAGAGATCCATCAAATCTACTGAATCTCTCCACGATTGCACCGCTGACCTTGGCTAGTACTGGAAATACATATTCTTTCTCCTATGACTGTACTGTTCCGTAATTCGCTGCAGTAGACTGGGCAGTGGGCAGGCTCCGGCACATGAACCAGACTCTTTCTAACTTCACCCTTTGACCAAACCCTAGTAGAACAAGACTAGATAGAGAGAGAGAATAAAAAGGTTTCAAGCAATTTGTGGCCAGCAAGTAGTATGAATTCATCATCGTTGCGCCACGCACAATCGTTCTTCAGGCTTCAGTCGTGGTAGTAGTTTATACATATGCTTGAAGGCCCTACTTAGGCAAAGGATTAAGCACTAACTAGTATCTAGTGGTCACAAATCAGCTCGCAACAAGTGTGCTCCCTACCTAGCCAGAGGCCAGAGCCATATCCAAAACATTCTCAGGGAGGCCAATACCCAGACAGAGGAGCTCTTCTCAAGAACAAACACTTTTTTTTCCTCATGGAGGGACGAATCTTTCTAGTATTTGGTGCATGACAAGGCACTGATGTCGACCTCCGAATTGAAGAAACCGGAACACAGAGACATTCCCAAGCCAACCCATTTCCCTGCACCCCCCAAAAATCCATTATTTTTTCAGTGCAAGTGGGGTTTTCACAAATGGATCGGTGGTGCATCATATCTGATATCCGGTGGTGCTTCGGTTAGGAATGTCCATACAATTAAAAACTAGGATTTGCTTGTGATATGTGGAGGAGTATTGTTATGGAGTGAGACTGTGAGAGAATATACTAGTTGACAAATCAACTCTTTTTTTTTTTGAACAAGGACAAATCAACTCTTTTTTTTTTTGAACAAGGACAAATCAACTCCTCTGCCTGCTTTCTTTCAACAGAAGAGATAGGAAGAAGGAGACGGAGGTGCAGAACAACTTCTCAAGCCCTCCTTTTTAAATAAAAGCTCGTGTGCCTTTCTCCCTCCATTATTCTTGTTGGAAACGTTTTTTCTCTCCCTATTCAATGCCCCTTTAGGTTGAAGTACTTGCCGTCTCAGAGGAGCACGACCAATGGGGGATGAAAGGTGGTTACACAACAAGGAGTGGAGCAGGAGACAGAAACCCTGACAGCGAAGGCCCACCACATCCATCTCGCTCTCTCTATACAAATCTCTCTCCATAGCCTGTGAAGAGAAAAAAAAGAAAGAAAAGACAGGGTCGTAGGACGTGCTGAAGAGGACAAGATCTTCTTTGCAGTACAGTGGATGAAACTCCAAGGCGGATTCAATTTGCCAGTAGTGTGTGTGTGCCGCGCGAACCGAGAAGAGAGCAGAGGAGCTAGCGCCAATCCCATCATTCATCCCCCCCTCTGCCTCCCCTCGCATGCTTGCTCCAGGATGGTATGTACACATGTTCTCTCCTCTCTCTCTCTGGTCCTCTCTCCTTCTCCTAGTCCCTTCCTATCTCTTGCAAGCTTGCATGTACCACTCCTCACTCCTCTCACCGTTGCCAGCAGCAGCAGCAGCAGCAGCAGAGCTGGTGATCATGGTGCACGGTGAGGAGGAGAGTTCTTGGAGCAGGATGGCCAGCGTCCATGAGCATGAGATACATCTCAACCAAGCAACGCTTGCATACCATGGAGGACTCCACCACCAAGCACACCATCATGCCTCCGTTGCGCCGCCTGCCAGCTTCCTGTACTACTGCTCTGCCCTCGATCTCTATTCATTTTTGCTTGCAAAATTTTCTTTCTTCTTTCGAGCTAGCTATCCTCTCTAGCTCAGCTCATGCAACAGGAGCTCGCTAGCAAGATCATACCGACTTTTCCTGCTACTAGTTTTCAAATCCTTTGAGTGGGCTACTTGTTTATTTTATTTTCTTCTTCTTCTTCTTCTCCTTTTATCCATCTTTTTAACAAACTTATTCCACGCACATATATGCTTATGCTCCTCCTCATTGGATTACACCTCCGCGCACAGCACCAGTTTATTTCTTAATGCCTAAGGCCTGAATCCTACGAGTGATTTGGGCACCAAGACTCCATCTTTTCTCATCCTTATCTGCCTCTTGCTTTAGCAGCTTCGGCTTTTCCATTCTCGAAAAGCTTTCTATCCTGTTTGATTGATTTCCTAGTTCCTACTATAGCTACAGCATAATAAGCTAGCAGCAGCTGGTGATGACAAGCTCTATGCGCTACTGCTTGGGCAGGGACTTCCAACCCGCAGCCGCGGCCGCCGCCTACTTCGGGGAGCTGGAGGAGGCTCTCATCAATGGCGGCGCCAGCGATCACCATCATCTCCCCGTCGGCATGATCACGAGCGGCGACGTGCAGACAAAGTGTAAGCTTCTTCTTCTTCCTCCAAACCTTAGCCATACACCGAAAAGGATTGTTTCCTGTCGCACATGGCGAGGGGAGAGACATGCCTCGCCTTTTGCATTACTACACACGCAGTGGTCGACAGTGCAACTGTGTGCACAGCATAAATGGCGAGACAAAGACGAGAACAACCATCAAGCGTGTCGTCGTCCTTGGACTCGGTTGACCTTCTTCTTCTTCTCCTCCCACGCCTACAATAGCAACAGTGCAGCAGCAGCTTCTTCTCGAGCTTGTTTCTCTCTCTTTTCTCTATTTACCATGTCCCTCTACAGCTCCTTCTCGAGCTTGTTTCTCTCTCTCTCCACCATGTTCATCTACAGCTTCTCTCGGAGGAGGAAGAGAGAGAGAGGATGAACAGGGACGTGGGCACGGAATCGTAAGGACCCCGTTTTAATTGAGTTCTCTTTGTATGTATGCATGCAGCGGCAGCGGCAGGATACCTGGTGGGGAGGCCCCCCACGCTGGAGATCTTCCCTTCGTGGCCAATGCGACACCAACAGCAGCTGCACAGTGTAAGGACCCGCTTCCCATGATCATTCACTCCATTTACTTTGGCCCTCTGCTGGTTCGCTGAACCCGAGGAAAAAGATGGTGTTTCCTCCTCCTTGGCTCCATCCGTACCACCAGCGAGTAAAGAAGCCTGCTGCAGCACAGAGGGAGAGACATTGATTAACAAGCTGTGTGTGTGTGGCGACCACTGATCACTGTAGCCTGCGTTTATGGCTGAACAGGGGAATTCGCAGTCAGTCGGGAGCACCACTGACTCGAGCTCAGCTCGGAACACAATGGCGCAGATGGAGCTGGTGTCCCCAGCCAGCAGCGTCAGGCCATCGCCGCCCTCCTCCTCCGAGCAGCTGCAGCAGCAACGGCAGGAGGTCATGATGGTGACCACTGATGATTACAGCTACAAGCCAGATGGCCTCGCTGCCGCTGCCGCTGTCCCTCCTCCACCACCTGCCGTCGCTGCCGGCCCAAGCTTTCAGCAGCAGCAGCAGCAGATGCAGCTGCACGGAGGAGGAGGAGGAGACCATGACAAGGTACCGCTCCCCCTCTCTTGACCTTTTCCTATCATCGCACACGTACGCTGTGTACCAGCTCGCTCGTACCAGTACCCGCTCCCATGCCCAAGAGAGTTAGCACAGGACACGTCGCCTCCTCAGTCATTCACTCGTCCTTTTTTTCTCCCAGCAGCATCCACTTGTCCTTGTTACTCCCATCGGAATAATGTTGTCAAATCGCCAGAGAAGAAAAATCTTTGGCTTCTCCATGGGCAGGTGCTGATGAAACTGTTAGCAGCAATTGTTTCGACGTGGCTGCAGCATTGCTCTATCGTGTCACACCGTCTCCGGTCGGACAGGTTGCACGCACGGCCAACAGGCCAAACAGCAGTACGTTTGGGTAGTCACGGGCTAGCAAGCACAAACCTAGCTAGCTATCTGGCTAGATCATGTCTCTATGAACGATTATGTCTTAAGGTACTGGTGGTACTAGTTAGTGAACACAAAACGGCCATGCTTGTTTGGGATGAAATAGGCTACTTGTCCCTGGGTGATTGATTGGACTAATGACATCCGGTCAATGCTGTACCTGGTTTAGACGACACACACCATGAAGTGCAAATGATGGATGGAACGTGCAGGGTCACCTTAAATCGCCTCCTGTCTCTCCCAGGGTCGGTGGATAGTAGACAGATAAAAGCAGGATCATACCATGATAAAACCCCCATCTTATCTGCGCCTTTACAAAGAGGCAGTGATGGTTACGGCTGGAGCCGTGATGGCCAGCATAGCTCGCCGTGTGTCTCCCAGCCATCAGTGTCATCAGGGACAGCTAGAGCCAAACAAAAGTTATTGATGGATAGATACATGATGGCTGTGTACCCTGCTGGCTGCTGATCTGAGGTTTTTTGCTAGATCAAAACAAATGGACAGGAACTTTGGCTCCGATGCACTATCTTGTTCGCTGTAGCTGCTGCTTTCTTTGATGTTGAGATGTGGCACTGTGCTGTATAGTGTACAGTCGAGGAAGGAGCGATGCTCCTATACACCACCAGTCCACTCTAATTCGTCACTGTCTCTTTTTTTTGGCGTACTTTGTACAGAGGAAACATGGATCCACAAGAAAAGATGGCAAGTTGGTAGATTCCAAGGTGGGATAGCTACTGTTTATTTGTTTTGCTTGCTGCCTACTGGAACTGCATCATCTCATCTTACAATGGTTAAACTGCTCTGATTTCGCAGACCGAAAGGCGATTAGCGCAGAACAGGGAGGCTGCAAAGAAGAGCAGGCTGAGGAAAAAGGTGCCAAAAAGATCCATAAACTTAACTCTGATTATCTCGATCACTGCTTGGTAAGACTGCCTTTGAGTGTCCTTTTTTTTCCCCACAGGCTTATGTGCAGAACCTAGAAACTAGCAGGGTCAGGCTCCAGCAGATGGAGCAAGAGCTCCAGAGAGCACGGTCTCAGGTTGTTCCAGTTGCATTTCTCTGGTCCATTTCACGCCCTTAGATAATTATTCTTCTTTCTCTAAAAATAATTATTTCTTCTCACTTTTCTTGGGCAAATTGCTTCTTCCAGGGGATGCTTCTCGGAGGGTGCAGCGCAGCCGGTGGCATGAGCCCCGGTAATCAGCGCTGCCCGTTGTTTTCTCCTACTAGAAGGCCTGACACAGTTTTTTTTTTTTACTTTTACCTTTGGTAATAACTTGTCGCAATGCTCCATGCAGGGGCGGCCATGTTCGACATGGAGTACGCGCGGTGGCTGGACGACGACGGCAAGCGGCTGACGGAGCTCCGCGGCGGGCTGCAGGCGCACCTGCTCGACAGCAACCTGGGGCTCATCGTGGAGGAGTGCATGCAGCACTACGACGAGCTGTTCCAGCTCAAGGCGGAGCTGGCACGCTCCGACGTCTTCCACCTCCTCACCGGAGCCTGGGCAACCCCGGCCGAGCGCTGCTTCTTCTGGATGGGCGGCTTCCGGCCGTCCGAGCTCCTCAAGGTCAAAATAATATAATCCTCCTCTCCTTCTTCCCGTGCATGATGAACGGCATTGAAGCATGATCCGTGCACACGTACGGCCGTTGACGCAGCGTCCCGTACCGTACTGAGGCTATCAGCTGTGTTGTTACCATGGGCAGATACTCACCCAGCAGCTGGATCCACTGACGGAGCAGCAGATGGTGGGGATCTACAGCCTGCAGCATTCCTCGGAGCAGGCGGAGGAGGCGCTCGCGCAGGGGCTGCAGCAGCTGCACCAGTCGCTGGCCGACACGGTGGCCGCCGGCACGCTCAACGACGGCACCGCCGCCCCCAACTACATGGGAGTCATGGCCATCGCGCTGGAGAAGCTTGCAAGCCTCGAAAGCTTCTACCAGCAGGTCAGCACACACATCACTCTTGTTCTTCTTGCCCTGCACATTACTTCATCATCAACTGCCTGAAAAACTTGCCGCTCTTAGTTTACAATAATAATGCATATAGGTAGTCTCTTTAATTTTAATCAAACAATACGAGAACAAGAAGAAAAAACTGAACTAGAATTTATAGCACCACAGTAGGGTTGCAGTGGTCCTTCGCTGTCAGAAAACGCTAGCCGCTGGCCGGCCCTACGGAGCCCTGACCTACTTTCTCCATGAGCGGGCCAACTTTTTGTCAGACATCAGAAGATTAAACTTTTGGATAAGCATCATTAACACTTTTCAGCATGCATAATCATGCTTTCGGTACAGCCAATTATTCAATGTTCTCAAGAGGAGTCGGTGGGGGCCAAAGGGGGCAAAGGTTTATTCCCGATCACACATGTGTACGTGCACCACCTGCATATCTTGTAGTACTACCATATACATGTAGACACATGTCTCTTTCTACATAAAGTCAAAATGGACGAATACATACGGTTGCTACTGTGCATAAATTATGTTCTTTGTGCCTCTACCCCCTTGTTGTGCCGGCCACATCTTTTCTCTTGTTTTATCCTCTCTTCTGTTTGCTGGTACCACAACTGAGGCCCACAGGCATAGCAAGAAAAATACTTGATGTCTCATTTATGATGTTCCATGCCTTGCAAAAGTTGCAAGGGTTCCAATCCATGAATAGTGTCCTCACAGAAAAAACATCAATGGTGGTGAGGAAAAGGACACAACCACCTAAACTTGAGCTCCATCCATGGACAGGAGCCTCCAAGAAAGGGATACTGTGTGATGTTCCATCACAAAGTGTAGAAAAAACAATGGTTCTTGACTTTCTATATGGATTATCTTCTCTCTCTCGGCCTCAAGGGATAAAAGAAGAATGAGACCTCCATTCTTGTTTTTCTACCTTTTCGAGCCCTGATTCCGTTTGAGATATGTTGATTGTGGTTTGTTGATGTAGATATTTGACAGGTATACAGCTAGTTAATAATTCTTAGACCATGATTGGCGCAATCATTCTACATAAAAGTCTCCTATGAAAAGATGGTGAATGTATTTAGATATACTTGCATGAAAAGTAGAATATGTGAAAACAACCTAGCATTAGAATATACACTCGCATGATCTTGAAAATGCCCCATCACTAAGTATATATAATGAAATCTGTCATATGCCGTGTCAAATTCCTAGCCAAGCCAAGATATAGAATTGTACAATATGTCAATATCATATCTGATTGTCTTGAGTGACTTACTTGCAAATATGCAGGCTGACAATCTAAGGCAGGAAACGTTGCATCAGATGCGCCGGATTCTAACAACCCGACAGGCGGCTCGATGTTTCCTCTCCATTGGGGAGTACTACCGCCGGCTCCGAGCTCTCAGCAATCTCTGGGCTTCCCGTCCTCGCGAGTAAGATTCAGAATTGCTCAGCTGCAAAAATTGTGCACTATATTATGAACTTTGTTCTAAGTTTTAGAAGAAGAAAAACATATGTGCAACCCTTCTAGGGAGTCACTTAGTAGTTAGCAGTGATTTATTAGAGGGATATGATACACGTGTCATAAAGGGATATTTTTAAGACATAGTTGTATCTTGGAAATTTAGATAAATGAAATAAACATGGCTGACAATGACATGCACCTTCTGTTTCTCTTGCACAGCAACTTCATTGGGACAGAGAGTCTTAGCCCCACAGGAACCGATCTGCAAGGTATGCATCACCAGCCGCAACAGAATCAGTTCTCGGGATTTTGAGGCATCTCCTGGAGGGTGTAAACTTAGGTGTCGGTGATCTTAGAAAGAGAGGAGAGAAAGAGTGATTGTAATGTTCTATCATTGATTAAAGTATTTGAAAAGTAGCATCACTAGGGGAAAAAAGCGGGAAATTGTTGTGGTGCAATGTTGAGTGCCTCTCACCTGTTCCAATGGCTCTTGAACTGACTGAAGAGTTAGCACGGCAAATTTTGGCGCCGAGCAAAGCAAAAGCAACAATAGCATGGCTGCTCACGGATCGAGCAGACAAGTCCACTTGCAAAGACAGATAAACAATACAATAAATTCGAATGTTCTTGCTAAACAATCGTGTACTTCAAATACTAGGTCTGTCCAAGTTTATTTTGAAAAATGAGGCCTTTAGAGATAACACCACATAACATGGCTGGACGATGAATTTTGGATCCACTCAAAACAATAAAAAATGACCAAACCAGCTTTCCAACAAAAGGTTAAGGACAACAGCTGCAGATTATTCATGATACTGATAGGACATGGAAATAAGAGATGATTACATGGAAAGCATAAATATCTAAAACCGCCAACGAAAATGTCTTATAAAAAATTAGCATAATTGCCAGGAAAGCTCAGCAGTAATGTAGAAATAACCAGCAAATATCTGGGTAAAAGGAACTATGAAACAAACAGTAAACATGAAGAGCAACGTTAACCAATACATGCCAAACCAAGATAAGGAATCTTACATTAATCAAAATAACAAGTCAAAAGAGGCAAGTTCAAAGATAATGATTGACAAATAAATGAAACAAAATCAGCTGTGGATGCTCCATTGGTACCAGATCAAGGGACTCAAGAACTCAAAATCAGCTCCGTCATATCATCTAGCAGGAATTGTTGTCAGGCGTGAGATTTTCCATCAGATGCAGATAATTCCAAATTTCCAATCATGCAGCTCAGAATTCAATCTCTTAACTTGAAAGCTGCTCATTAACAATGACAGACAGATGGTAAAAAAGGAATGAAAAACCACAGAAGCATAAACATAAGTACACTTCAGCATAACCTCAATCGACATAGGCAAGTCAGGAGAAAACAAGAAAATTTTGCAGATTGAAATGGTGTATGAAACGCTGGTACAGCTCAAGAAAGCTATGAATTGTTGAGCATTTACTTCTGAACCAAACGAGGAGTACCTAGCAGAGATATTGAATGCAACGTACTGAAAATGAGAAACATACTACACTCCGTTATAAATGTGAATCTAGCAGGCTAGCAGAGATGCCCCCTATTTTCAGAAAGAAAATCCCACAAAACCATTTGTCTGGCAAGCATTCAATGACAGGAAGGATCAATGAACAGTATGAACAAAATGAACTGCATTGTAAGCCACAGTAATAGAATATCCATGTATTCATACAACATACTCCATAACAGTTAACTTACACAATGAAGTTGCCTTCAAAATTTACTAGGACAACAGTAGACAATTCCAAAGCATGAAGTCATCTCAATTATCAAAATTACAGAATAAGTTCTTTTGTTGCGAGTTCAATGCTTTCTCCGGGTGTAATCCGAAAGAATCACAGAACTCACATCGGATTCCTCACTTCCTTTAGAGGGAGAAAGTAAGTGTTTTGACCATTCCTCTAAGCTTTTACGATGAAGAGTGTTCATGCTAATAGAAGGCCGTTTCTTGCGAATCATTTGCTCAGCAGCTTTCCAATCATCAGCTAATCCGAGTGCGACAAGAAGTGCACACATCACGCATACGCTTCTGCCATGGCCTGTTAACAATTTAGCAAACCACTTACATGATGAGCTGCAAGAGCTCAGTGTACCAAGAAAAAAAATCTGTTCTCTCTAATGGTTACAATGTTAAATTCGGGATATATAATAGAAATATTAAGATAGAATTTACCTGAAACTTTAATATTATACAGCTGCAAACCGTCTATAACTATTTGGACTGACCTAGGCTTATTCAAACGGACATGTTACTGGAGCTATAAGTATAATAGTATAATACTCGTAACGCATAAACCAATCTTACAAACTGTTGTGAACTCAAGCTCAATCTTATGAGCTAAACATATAAACATATAAACTCAAGCTCCTGTTTACAGCTTAATTTTCTACTCTTTAGATTAAACCAGGTCCAACTGGCTCTTGAGACAATGTATGACATTGTAATTACATTTCTAATAGTCATCGTGTATGTGTAAACCTTGTACTCAAGCAAGCCATGAACTATATATGATGACAATTTACTGAATATTGTTATGTGTCGTTAAATTAAGCCTATAGTGTATAGAGGGCAGCTTAACCTCATTTTGAAATGCTAAAATAACCACAGTATAGAAATGAACATCAGCACACTTCAATACCACTCAACAGTTTATCCACAGTAAGGCAGTAGATTTGTTTATCAACAAATATATCTAATATAAGATAGCTGCAGAAATGAATTCAGGAGCATGAAGACAATCACTATTATTTTCAAACACATGAAACACAAGGCTGTTCCTAATCTAGAAGCGATAAAAAGTCAAAGATAGGAAACTTACCATAGGCACAGTGAACATACACAGGTTTCTTCTGTGACCGCTTTCTCACGGCCCATCGAACAGCTGACTCAATCTGTGATGGTTGAGGCGCCCTTGTATCCCATGTAGCGACACACAAATATGAATTCTCAGATATAGTTGAGCTTCTCGGCAGCTCGCATGTGCAATCAACGACTGCAGGGTCACCAGGCGGCAGGCGTTCAACTGAAGAAGGCCAGCCTCCAACATACACTCCATCCGCTATCTCTGTGTACAGTGGCTCATTTTTGACAAATCTCCGGAACAGCACGAAGAGATGGATGAAAAGAAGAAAGGGCGAGAACATGATCCACGACCACAGGGGAAAGCTTCCATTGGACGCCTTGCCGAGGAGCAATGGGAGGTCGACCGATGGATGGGAAGCAATGGAAATAAGCAACGCAATCAAGCAGGCATATATGAGGGGCAAAGAGAGCAATTTCATGCCCAGTCCATGAACGAAATACGCGGCAGAGAGCAAGACGGCCGCCTTCAGCCCAATCAACCGGGATATCCCCCAACCCATCTTCGGAAGGCTTCAACCGAATCCTGGCATCAGGGAGATATGTATTAAGTACAAGTTCAACAAAAGCTTGAACAGGCAGGGATCATACTTGGTTCCAGCCAAGAGAAAGCAACTCAGACTACTCTTGCTCAGCAGAATCGATAAACACATCGTCAAAGAAACCACTTAAGTAAGAGGGAGGCGTTTTGGCACCCGGGTGCACCTGCACCCGGTATGCTTTTCGAAATTTAAAAAATATGAAAATATTTCGAAAAAATCTGAAAAAAATTGGACACAAACATACACAAGTAACGAACACTCGTGAAAAATTTCGAAAGAAAATAACAATTTTTCTGCTCTGTGCAAAAAAGACAAATTTCTGAATGGATTTCTGCTTAAGTATGAATTTCTGCGCACAAAAACGATACTGTACTACCAGGAATTAGCAACTGAGACCCTTGCTTTATCACACATTCACACCTACACCGAGCAGGCGAGCAGCGGCGTCCAAATCAAACACGCTAATCACAATGTTCTGCGCGGTCTACCTACGCTTCGGTTTGATACGCTACGCCCGTGGGGCTCGCACATCGGATGACCCCCAAATCCAATCGAGTCCCACGGATCCACAACGACCTACGCGTAAATCATAGGTAGCGATCTGGACAGCGAGCAATATACCTCCGAGGAGAAAACGCCGGGAGGACGGGTCGGGCGTGTGTCTCTGGTCCCGGCCGCGCCGGGTGTAGATGTAGGTGTCGCGACGGCCGACGTGGGCGCGGTGCTTCTCGCCTCTGCCGACGGGAAGTATGGCGGAGCAGGTTTTGGTTTGTTGGGGATTTTTCCGCGGAGAACAGCGAGGGTCGAGCGAGCAAAACCGCAGACCGGGCCAGTCTCTGCGCACAGGGGCTCGCTTGGGCCGGGCTAGAGCGTTTCGTTTCGGTGAGGCCGCAGTCCGGGCAGAAATTGAACAGAAAACCGCAAGTTTGGGCCTGGACCGCGGTTCTAGCCCAAGTTCTTTGCACACTGTGACCAGATCACCTGAACCGTGCGTGAATTGACACAGCACCGTCTCCATTTCTTCAGAAGGGAGCAAAGGCAGATATCGGAATCAAAGGCTTGAGCAACACAGATGGCATCGCAACACGCCCAACGCTCATGGCACATATGAACATATCGCCCTTGTCCATCTTTTAGGAACATAGCAGTCCCATTGCTCTGTTGTTTCTTACAAACTTATCAACATCTGTAAACAGTAACGGGCAACACAAGTTCACCCCCTCTCCCCGATTAACATCTGGCATGCAGGCCACTGGCTACGGATTACTCGGTGCTAAGATTATGATACTACTACCACCACACTCCCTTAACATAAGAGAAAATACTACCCACTGATAGTCTGACACCGCTATTTTTACTATGGTCCGGAAACAGGCAGAACAAAATGGCAGAATGCAACTCCTCCTCCCGCCGCCGGCGGCAAGCCGAACGGCGGGCCGCTGCCTGTCTACATTTCACCAGCTGCAGCTGCCGCAGCGGCGGGACCGAGCGCCGCCATTCTTGGCCTTCACATTCTCCTTGGACTGCTCTATCATCTTCTCCATCAGCTGAAAAAATCACAAGACCACGCGGTGTTCCCATCAGCACAAGTACATTGACTGCTTAAAGACGCATGCTGCAAGTAACTTGTAAAAACAATGGAGGGACGGTATGTACCATCTGTTTCTTGGCCAACAGAATCGTCGTCTGCAACAAACACATCGAATTATGTTCAGGAACGGTCAGCAGAAAAAAAAAGGAATAACTGAATTTTCTTTTGCTTCTCACACTGGTCAGTACCTCCTCAGCTTTCAGACGAGCGTTCTCCTCCTTGAGTTGGTTCAGTTCAGCTTCAAGCTCCACGGTGTAAGCCTGCAACATTAGTATACAGAGCGTTCGTGTCACACACACCATGGTAGGAATCAAAAAACGAACGATTTGGCAGCAAGATAACGGATACCTGCTTTCTGGCACGGGATCGCGCAGCCGACTCGCGGTTCTTGATCATGCGGCGGTGGCGACGCTCCACGCTCTTCTCGCAGGGCCGGTCCTCCGGTGCGCCGCGTTTCCGGGCGCCGTTCTCGATCATCATCGCCCCGCTGCCCATGCAGTTCATCATGTCAGCCTGCGTCATGGCGCTCCTCCCGTCCGACGACCCGGGGCTCACGATGCCCACCCCGCCCTGAGACGGAGCCGGCGGCGGCACCACGGCCATCCCACCGTACCCGCTTGGGACGAACCCCATGCCGTCACCCATCCCCGGGTACATGGCGTTAACCGGAGCCACCTGGTACATCACCGGACCAGGCTGCTGAATGGGGTTCATCGGCCCATGGACCATGCCGACCGGCATGGGTGGTGCCTGGCCGCCGCCGAGGGACCCTCGGACAACGCCGGCCTTGACAAGGAACTGCTCCAGCGTCATCTCGCCCAGCGTCCCCTGCCGGTCGTTGGCCGCGATGATGCCACCACCGTTCCCCACCGGTGGCTGGACAGGAGGCTGCGGCAAGGCTTGCGCGGCCTGAGCATGGGCGGCGTGCGCCGGTGCCTCCTTGTTGATCTCGGCCCACACCTCCTCCACCGTCTTCCGAGACAGGGGTGGAGGCAGGGAGAACGACCCCTGCTGGCACAGGCCGCTTCCTCCAGCGTCTCCTGCGCCTCCGATTCCACCGGTACCCGCCACGGCGGCCACCTCCATCTCCGGCGGCGCGCAGGCGCCCGTCGCCGCCTGGAACTCCTCGGCATTCCATATGTTGTTCATGAACTCGTCCATGTTCATGGACCCGAAGTTGCGCCCTGGCTCGCACATCGAGCTCTGCAGCTCGTCCAGCGTCAGCGCGAGGATGGACGATTGCGCCGTCTGCTCCTCTCCGTCGCCGCCATTGATGCTCTCGTCACGCTGGTGTGAGGTGACCTCTTCGTCGGAGACCTTCACGTTTTTGCTCATCTCCGACGCCATCGTATCTCACCGTTGAGATACGACTCAAATTGCAATGTACTTACTCTTTCTTGTTTGTGGCGTGTGCTTCAGTTCTGCGCACCACCCCACTATATATAGCCTGTCATATGCAAGAAAAGTAAGAACAAAATTAAAGCCGGGTTAAGATTGTTGCTTAATTTCATCAGAGCAATTAAACGCAGGTGGTTGGTGTTTGTCACATGCGGTTGATTAAAAAGGTATGCAATTGATGTGCTTAGCTCGGGTTTTCCTGGCCGGTTACATGAAGAAGGATGGAGGGTGGACGTTGCAAATTTTGGAAGTTTGCTTTGCACCATATTTTCTTGCCAATTTTCTGGATCTTCTATACTCCTTTATTTTTGGTGTGTTTGTTATAGTCTGGAGTATGAACTGTGGTCCAAAATAATTATAAATACGAGCGCGGACAAATGGAGCCCGCTCAGGGGTGCCCTTTATTTTGAAATTTTGAAAAGCATATTTGAAGTTCCAAACAAAGTTGAAAACAGTTCTAGACATATGCAATGTTGTATTCTACCAACGTGCAAAAGATCAGCTATAAATGTATCTTGTTTTTTAAGTTGTGCAAAAATGACAATATTTGACATTGGAAAGTAGTGAATAGTGCAAAAGTTGAACTCTCTCAAATATGTCAGATTTTGTTATTTTTGTGTAGTCCAAAATGTGAATTTTTTTGAGTTGATATTTTACATGTTAGTAGAATGCATCATTGTCTACATCAAGGATTTTTTTCCAGATATTTTGGAAGTTCAAAATATGATTTTTTAATTTTCAAAATAAAGGGTTCCATGGAGCTCGGCTTACATTTGTCGTTTCTGTGATAAATGCTCACCTGTTTAAATGCTTGTTACCCACTAATAGAAGCAGACAATTGAGATAAATATCAGACACATATTGATGACATACAAATAATAAAGCATACTAGTTATCCATATTTAAGAACATGTCATATTTGCTCTACGTACTTTTGTGACTTATTAGTTATGTAGAATTTCTACCAAACTGAATCAAGCTGTCTTTTGTGACTTATTAGTTATGTAGAATTTCTACTAACCTGAATCAAGCCGTGTTAACCTTTTACTCCAAGATTGAGTCATGCCTCTAATAATCAAATTACAAAAAGTACTCTACATGCATCAATTGTAAGATAGTTCGGATATGCACCATGAAATATAATGCATAAGTTATGTAAATTCTTGGTAGTTGATCCGCATCCTATTACATATTTTGCATCTTTGACTGCACCGTAATCTAAACATGGTTTGGAAATGGGAAGCAAAAGATCAAACACCATGGATTCTTAAAGCATGGAAGTTATTTGGCAATCAAATATCCGTCAAATTTTTCTTGAAAGAAAAATATTCACATCAATGTGATAGAATATACATCACACATTTTTTCCCATATGTATTTGGATCATTCTTAAGATATCGATTAGTTGCATGCATGACTTTTACGATTCTATATCTTTGACGCATCAATGATATATTGCATATGTATTGTAACCCATGAAGCATTGAACCGCCTATTAAGCATTTCCATGACACTCCAAGTAGGAAATATATCGGATAGGCATTATCAATTAACACATGAAGCATTGACCTACCAGCTAAACATATTTACAGTACACCGATGACATAGACATATCGGATAGGCATCATGAGTTCGTAACGCATGAAGCATTGAACTGCTTGTTAAATATCATTATGACACATCAATGACGCGGACATATCGGATAGGCATCGTGAGTTCATAACGCTTGAAGCATTAAAAAGCATTAAACGACTTGTTAATGTTTGCACTCTGAGTGGATCATATCTCTATGACACATAATGAAGAAATATGGCGGATATAGACCGATGAATGTTTGGAAGTCTCACGATACATCAATGTTGGAGGTAGATGAGGCACAGATCAGCCTTGCGGAATTCTCGCAACAACCAAATTTTTCGGTGCATAAACTTTTATGCTTCACGTGACTAAATTCCCAAAAGCAGCATTTTTCTTAGGGTCAAAGATGCAGTTTTCGGCGATCCATATACAATACACCTTCAAAATACCCCTTTTCTCTTTTTGTGAGACTTACCATACTATAGTTGTCATTGATGCTTTGGTATTTTCTCCCAAAATTATGAGTTGTTCACCAACCTCAGTTGTATTATTTATTCGTCTCTTCTACCGCATGATTCTTAAATTTAACATTGTAGTAACATGTCCCCTTAGAATCCGCTTAGATAACTACATGAATTTGGACAAATAAATTGTATCAAGATTTTCTAGTGGATAGAATTTTTTTCTTCAAATAGAACGCTTATAATTCCTTGGTGTACCAAACGAACTGTTTGGGAAAATTTATAAGGATACAAATCCTCTAAAATCCATGTGAAATTCTTTTGAACAAAAGAAGCATATACGGTCCAACCCTAGACGAGGGCGATCGATTTACAAACAATTTTTTAATCTGTAATATCAAATTCCCTTGTCCTAACAACCCAATTAATTGCATATGAAGACGTCAAAGTTACGTCTATCCACCCCTCCTAAGTTCAACGATTTTGACCCAAACCCACTATCTCGATACCCACTATCACCATACAAGACCTATCATCGAATTCATATGGCTTGATTTTCAAAACTGCCATGTTCTCATTTGGCGACGAAGCATTCTAATATCCTCATTTTAAGAATGACTTACCGAATGATCATGTCACTTTAGGAATTTTGTATGAATAAGTTTTAACCCAAACAAAGAAAATAAGGTTCATATGGATGCAACAACGGGAACACAAAGGCTCAGATATCATTCACATATGTTTTAATAGGCTAGTAACCTACATAAAATTGTACCATAGTCGATGACTATGTAAGTGAGTTGTTGTTTAACAGACGAGAACTCAGCAACTCAGTAAATACTAGATTATCTTTGCCTTTTCGGTTAAAAATCAGATTGTTTGGTTTTAAACAATCGAATAATCCTAATTAATTTTCGGATAATTCATATGCATATGTTATTTTACATACCACATCGGAGGTGCTAGTTCGAAATGGGATATCCTTATCCATTGAATTTTTCAAAACCGGATATGAATTCTTTAAACGGATTGAGAAACGGATTCGTCGTGAATATCATCACTGGCGGGCACTTCTCACGAAATTTTTGATGATCTGGCTGTTTTGGCATGTACGTGCTCGAGAGCTGAGAGATGCGTGCGCACGCTCTGATGTGGCCGCGGCCGAGAAGAGCCGAGCCGCTGACGCGCATGCAGAACCATCGCGCGCGGCGTGGAGTCGTGCCAATTCAGAACATTTTCATCCACGGCCCTCTTGCAGGGTTAGCTAGGATAGGGTACTGCCAAACCCGGCCGTGAGCTAGGCCTGATATATAGGCGACGAACTCGTTGGTTGACTCGGTGTGCGCGCGGGTTCAGTAGCGGACAGTGGCCGCCGCCAAGACACCTCACGCTGCCGACTTAGCATTACGCACGTTACTTAGCGTGAGAGGCAAGGATATACACATGACTACATATGTGTCCTATATTGCTCACTGCACCGTGTTTGCATTGCCTGTCTGGGGGTTGCATTACAAGCAGTCGATCTTACGCTCTTACGGCACAATTGCTCTTGAATTCCGATCAGTAGGTGACGACGAGAATGACGTTTTTTCCTCTCTTTTTTTTTGACATGTTTTTTCCTCTTTTTCAACAGTTGAAGAAGAAGAAGAGAGTGGTCAGTCATGCACGTGGAGCGCGAGAAGGCCGAGGTTGAAAGTGTTTTAGTTTAGGCTGTGGACCATCTAGAAGGAATCTAGGCCCAGAATGTCATGCAACACTAGTGGGCCGACGGCCTCGTCGACCTCCCTCGGGATAAATCAGACAAGTCGACTTCTCAAAAAAAAAAAAAACAGACAGAGTGGGACGGAAGATAGATATGGATGGACTCTTCCTTTTCAGCAAGCAAATTAACCCGACGGGTCAAGGGGCCATTAGGATGGTAGCAAGGTGAGGTATTATCAGCAGGAGTCATGTCCCGCCGGGTACGTACCGCGCGCAACCGATCGAAAAGGATTTTCCAGCTAACGATGAAGAGTAACACGACGTCGCACGCAGGCAAACCACACGATTGGGTCGTTGTTTCGGCAATTTCGAAGAATCCTGACGATGAAACGGCAGTCTACTGAATCCTCGCAGAAAGCAGGCAGCAGCACCAATTAAGACGATCTTGGATCAATAGACGACAGACAGGCGCGGGCTAGAAATCACCCCCCGATCGGGCACCGCGAACCCACAAAAACGACGGCGAAATGATAACGATATAAGTATGCTGAAGTGAAGCCGCCGCTCCGAGATAGCCATGCATGATTGAAGGAGAGCTCGCAGAGACGCGTGGTTCCTGTAAAACGAGAGATAGCAGAGAAAGAGAGAGAGTGAGAGAGTACCTCCTCGTCCAGCTGCTCCGGCGCCTGCCGGACGGAGAGCCCACCGAGACGCCCGCGTGCGCCGGTCAGCTAGCTAGGGAGAGAGAGAGACTGTTCACTGCGGCCGAGCTTGGTGAAGCGAAACATGCGAGTCGTGCGCGGGGGAGCTGTGGCGAAACGGGGGGCAGGCAGCAGCGGCTATACTAGCTGGAGGGTGGAGACGCATGTGCGCGCGCGCGCGCCTCGTTTTAATACTCCACTCGTCAGTCGTCACTCGTGCAGCTCTGCATGCCGCTGGGGTTGCCGTGGCACGGCGTGCCTCCTGGCGTCGGGCGCGTCGGCACGTTGGCGCCCTCCAGAGTCCAGACCCATCGCTATCCTTCCATCCCACAGCCGGGTTGGGCTCCGAGTTCCGAGGGAACGGGACCTGGCTAGCTGCGTGCTGCTTACCTTACTTCCGCCCCGGGTTTTGTCACTTCTTTCTGCCCACACGCAGACGCAGGCGAACAAAGCAAAGCCCTCCCTCCCTCCCTCCCCACCCGCGTTATCTCGTCCTTGCCTTTTCTTTTTCCTCTCTCTTTGAAGACATGTCTGTCAGCATGAGTCGTCGTAGAGTAGAGGAAATGAGATAGGAACGGCCGGGCGTTGGCTCAGGCGAGCCCAAGTCGGACACGTGCAGGATACATACACGTGCCTATCGTCTCCAGGGCGCGCCTGCAGCGCTGCCGGCTCTCTGTGCCTGCTCAACAGTGCAATAAAGGGGTCGCAATGCATGCCTCCCTGACCTGTCGGGCGGGCGGCGGATCGCAGCCGCGTGCACGGTTGCCACGCGCTGCCGATCGTTGGCGCCGGTAAATTTCACGCTTGACGATGTAAATTCATGATACAGATCGATTGGGAGGGTAATCTCTGACACAAACTAATGCAACAACAATTCAGAAATTTTACACAACGTGGTTCAATCAGCCATTCAAATACAAATCTGGATAAAACCTGAAAAGGGTAAAATTTCACCACGGCACATGAGAAAGAAATTATTGATTTCCTAGACGTATCCGCATGCGATCAACTGGGTCGTTATTACAGAGTTATTGTTGGAGTAAGCCCACGGCGTACATTCACACTGACAGTACGCTTGGTTGTTATATTTTTTTTTCCTGTAACTCGAGTTTTTGCCCTTAAAAAAACCTTTGAAGTACGTCGGTGGTCTTCGGTAGACCTTACTCGCTAAGTCTCCTGTGAATTTTCGAAGTTTTTTGTTATTGGTTTATGGCGTGGATTTATGAGGACTTACCCGAGTGACGAGATATGGCGCCTACTCGCTGTCTGGACCATGTGTGCCCCTCTTGGGATTGCCGAAATTCATTTACTAGAGGAAATACAGGAGCCGATACGAGCAATACATAAGTGAATCACTATGTGGTTGTCCCATCAAGATTTGACCTGTCCTGAGAGAATATCCAGTGATACCACCCCTTAGGTGATACAATGCATCTGTTTGAAAAAACCAATTTTAAAAGTTTCAAAAAAATCTACCAAAAAATGTGTGTGTTGACACCAGTGGCACTATTCATAGCAGATTTGTCTTTTTTGTTTCTCAATTTTCATTTTGAATTTGTGGCTGAAATTTTTGGAGGTAGTACAAACATATCGTGTCAACACACATATTTTTGGTAGATTTTTTGAAATTTTTAAATTTGGTTTGAGCATTGTATCACCTAAGGGGTGGTATCACTAGATATTTCCTCGACCTGTCCTATTTGACATAACAATAAATTAGCCTGATGCACTATAGCGGTATTACGTTTCAGTTGCACAATGTCTTATCTTTCATTATTTTTTCCACCACCAGGCTCTCTCTCGACCCATGATACGTCCAGTTTTGCATGACTATTTCCTACCATAATTTATCATTATTTGATGATAAGTTTCTTATGATGCAATTCTAATGGTGTTTCCCCCCCCCCCCCCCCCCCCCCCCCCCCCTTTTTACATGGAGCTCACAGGGGGACAAATCTCTTCTTTTTCTCGGTGACACTACCTGACTAACTAGAAATTACCAGAAGCGGAAGTACTGTGTGTGCTCATACGATGCAGCGTATCGAGCGGCTTCACTTGATTTGGCCAGATTGATCGAAGGCTGGCTTGCAACGTCGTACAGAAATCTACCAGAAGATGTTTTCGCTTTCCTAGATGTATCCACATGTGATCGACTAAAGCATTACAGAGTTATTGTTGGTGTAAGCCCACAATGTACATTTGCACCATACGCTTGGTCGTTAATTTTTTTCTTTTGTAACTCGAGTTTTTGCTCTTAAAAAAACTTTGGACCGACGTACGTCGGTGGTCTTTAGTAGACCGTACAGTTACTCGCTAAGTCTCCTGTAAATTTTTGAAGTTTTTGTTAATGGATCTCGAAGTTTTCTTTCTAATTTTATTGAGATTATTTTCTTAACCTACTCTAATTCATTTATGTCGAGGATTTATGATGACTTACCCGAGTGCGGCGATATAACGCCGGAGCGACAGGATGCTCGCTATCTAGGTCATGTGTGCCCCTCTTGGGATTCCTGAAATTCATTTTCTAGAGGCAATACATGAGCCGATATGAGGAATACATAAGTGAATCAGTATGTAGTTGGCCCATCAAGATTTGACCTGTCCCATTCGGCATAACAATAAATTAGTCTGATGCACTATAGCGGTATATGTTTTCAGTCGCACAATGTCTTATCTCTCATTATTTTTTCCACCACCACGCTCTCTCTAGACCCATGATACGTACAGTTTTGCATGACAATTTCCTACCATAATTTATCATTATTTGATGATATGTTTCTTCTCATGCAATTCTAATGGTGTTTCCTCTTGTTTTGCATGTATCATATTTATGGAGGAAAAAACACCGAGAGAGAGCAACGACGGAGACGAGATCAATTTGAAGCACCGGTTCCTCCATTGCCATGAGAGATAGCTTCACCCGCTCCATTCGAATCTGAACATATGTTTTTCTCTTCTATTTTTGTTTCCAATCGGATTGGATTTGGTCATGAGTTTCTGAGAGATTTGTATGTAGTTAAGTAGTTTGCTATTTCGATTTCAAATCACAAGAATAAAGTAATCCGCTTTTTATTTTCGATGATTTTTTTCGACCGTGCTGATTTTTTCAAAACAAAATTCTATCCGAGAGACAAGGGATATATTGTGTTTTGAGGAACATGAGTGATGTGACGTTGAAAAAAAACCAGCATGAATATGCAATTATGCAGTGTTAAAAAAATGCCATGAATATGCAATTATGCAGTGCTAAAAATGAATCTGGCAATTATCGTATATGTCCTGCTTTTAATCATCTTGCACGTAGACTGAATAATATTTGTGTTGAGAAGTAGGATGTGCAATTGTTGTTAATATATGATGAAGATTTCATTCTACAAAGTTCTGATTGTGCTTTTTCGAATAGATTTAAGATTTTCTGTTGCTTGTCCTCAATGCTGCTTGGATATATTTTTCGTTTAGATTAGGTAAGAAACCAATGCCAATCCAAACACGGTTATTAAATTTGAGCGAGAAAAGAAACATTTCAATTGTAAGTGCGGTGAATAGTTTGGATGCACGGATACTGTGAGAAGTGACGTACCAGGAGTGTATCAGATATAGGGATACGTATCCTCTGTTTTCTTATTTTTGAAACAAAATAATTAGATACCTACAAGATACGTCTCTGATACCCCTCTTTTGTGGGAAACATGCCTTTGTGGAATCATGTAGACATCATAAGGGAAGCTTGACCCAAAGCCTTAGGTGGGGGAGGGGGGATGCCCCCAGCTTGTACTAAGCTCCGCCAATGGAGTTTAACCATATTTTCTCAAAATATTCAGAAATAGATCATATCGTGCCCAAACTTCTCCCGTACCTATGTTTTTAAAAATGGCGTTTTGCGGTATTTATGTTCTTATCAATTAAGAGAATCTGGATTGGTGAAGAGCGCACATGGCTATCATGAGTTGTGTTAGTGGCTTGGCGTGTCACTAGCACTAGATATGAAATATACATACAAAATACAACAACTACCTTGTTGTCAATCTTAAGGCACATGAGTAGCCCACGAATGAGATATGTGTAGCTCGGCCTCCATTTTGGGTGACTTACCCTCTTATATACCTACGAAGGGTCCTATTTTGTCAAAACAAAACACATCTAATCCACAAATGTGTCTTGAAGCACCATGCATAGGGAAGAGCCTCAAGAGTCATGTCGTGGGGTTGTCACGACAAGTCCTTCCTCCAGGAAGGTGAGTTCGGGGGCCATCGATGCTTGAAGTACGTAGGAGAGATTAACCTCGCCTAAGGACACAGATTTACCCAGGTTCGGCCCCTCTTGGTAGAGGTAAAGACCTACTTCCTGCTTCTCTTTATTGCTCTAGATCTGGTATCGATTACAGGGTTCCGGCTCCTCTCTGGGGAGTCGGTGACTATGGATTGCTTAGCCCCTGTCGATCTAAGGTACAGGACCCCGCTTATAAAGGCTGCCGGGTCCCTGGACTTACAGGTTACACCGAGTCACACTAGAACACGGAGTCCTACTCTATGTCTTGGTCTTCCAGGTTAAGGCTCCGGGTTGTACTTGGACTCCTTCCGGACGGGTCCTTTCTTCATCATGGGCCTCGGTCGGCTTGTCTCCAGCCCAGCCCATGTGACTTGATACGTGACTCGGCTCTGGCCTTCTTGGTCTTGGCGGGTCTACTTTCCGGGTCCATGGGCCTACCTATAAAGTATCCCCCCATCAGTAGCCCCCGAATTTATCTTGGGCACAGCTTGGCGGCTTCCTCCAACTCGTTGGTTCGACTTTCTGGGTCGACTCCTTCCATTTGAGCCATAGGCTCCAAGTCGCTTGCTGCTAGCTCCAAGATGAATTCCTGCATTAAAACATAATACACATATAAAATGAGTCCATCCTCATCCCTTGTTCAAGCCACCACTCTTGCCTTTGCACTAGCAGGCCGAGTTCTGATGTGACTCTTGCAAACAAGGACTAGATAACTTGACTTTCACTGTCACAGGACTCGCCATTCTGAGACAAGCCGGCTCCTTCCACTTCTGTGACTTTGGTTTTTCTCTATTATAATTTCCTGTCTGGCTTTTAGCCGCTGAATCACTTATCACCAAATCGTCATCCACAAATTACTGTGGACCACCACCGTAACTTTCTAGGGTTTTTTACCCCTTTATAAATATCGAACGGTTAGGTCTCAAAACCTCACTTGCCCCCTTCAGCTCAAATTCCCTCCTTTCTCTTCGCGCTCATCTCTTCCCGCGCTCAGCACACACCGCCCGCTCGCCATGGCACCCAAGCGCGCAAAGACCGCACCCAAGGCCAAGACTTCCTCGTCGAGCAGGACGGTGGACATTGCCGCCGCGGCCGCCGCCGCCGCAAAATCCTCATCCAAGCGATCGATTTCTGCCGATTGGGGTGGATCTATGGTCACGGCGGAGCAATTGAAGACGCATCGGTCGACCGGCCTGATTCCATCCAACGTGAAGGCTCGGGCCCCAGGGGATGAGATAGTGCCCGCTCCTGCGAAGGATGAAGTGGTGATCTTCACCGAGCATCTTTTCTTCCGCCAACTCCTTGAACTCTATCAGCTGCGGATTCACGATTTGGCCCCCAATTCCATTCTCACTCTATCCAATTTTGTAACTTTGTGTGAGGATTACCTCCAAATCAAGCCCGATCTCAACCTTTGGCTTGAACTTTTCTACTGCAACCCTCAGCCCGAAACTTCTGGGGGCCCTCTCCTCCAATGTGGCGCCGTCGCTCTTCAACGGCGCCTCCACTCTGTCTTTCCAAAACCTGTCTTTCCTAACCGCATCAAGGATTGGCAGAAAACCTTCTTCTACTGCAAGGATACCTCCCCTGCAGGTGAACCCAAACTTCCTCTGTTCTCTGAGGATCGCCTCCAGGCGACTCCTCTTATGAAGGCTAGATGCTCAGAGGCCGCCCGACCAAGAGTCGAGTCTCTGATCACTCGGATCCGGGCCCTCTTGTCCCATAATCTGGAAAACATGGATCTAGTCCGCTGCTGGACCACTTGGAGAATTCAACCCCTGAGTCCTAGGACTCGACTAATCTGCTCATACACTCGCTGCGCTGGCGATGACCTCCGGGTGACGGAGCAATTGTCTGATGGACCCGAACTTGGTCGGCTTATCAAAAAGCTGACTGGGAAACCGGTGAAGGACCAAGCACATTTCGGGCTCCAGCCCTTTTGCTCTACCAACCCAGCTCCCGACGTAAGCCTCACTCTCTACCTTATTTCCATCTTGATCTTACTTGTATTGCTTACTAACTCACTTTCGTTGACTCTGTTGCAGCTCACCGACTCCTTCTGGAAGCCGGCCTCTGGAGCTGGCACTGAAAATAAAACTGAGGCCGAGGCTGAGGCTGAAGAGGAGACTCCTGCCACAGATCAAACTGCTGTGGCAGAAGACACTGATAACGATGATGAGGAGTCCTCCCAGGAGGCTCCTGCTGAAGATGATGCTGCTGATGAGGAGTCCTCGCCAGAGGCTCCAACCGAAAATGTTATTGAAGAGGAATCCTCTCAGGAGGCTCCCATTGTGGAGGAGACTGATGATGACGAGTCCTCTCCGGAGGCTCCCACCACTAAACCAACTCACACCACCTCTGCTGCTGCTCAGCCATCACTATCTGAGGAGTCCTCAGCCAGGAGTCACTCTTATTCTTCCCCAACCTCTAACAACAATGGATCTCGAGAGGCTGTTCCCAAGGTACCACTTTCACGAGTCCTTGGGTCCACTCGTTCACCTGCTAAGCCTGAAGAACACATGCAGAGTGTTGTCGCCGCCAGGAAGAGGAAACTGCGCTCCGATGGGCCTGCAGATGCTCCTGAGCCTCTGCCTGTCTCGCACCAGCGGAAGTCGGCTTCTCCTCCCCACAAGGACGACTCTTATCACTCCGGGATGTCAATGCCTTCCTCAGACTCTCAGGCCTCCTTGGACCTGGAGACCAATGTTGGGTAAAACTCCTCTGTTTGTGTACTTGTATTCAAATGACTTCTGCTTTTTCCCTTTTCACTAGATTTATTGCTGACTTCTGTCTTCGTATATTTCAGGGCTCGGCCTTGTGCCAAAGTAACCAAGCTCCCAGGCATGGCTGATGTCACCTCTGGTCGTGGACCTGTCCCTCCGTCGGCTTCTGAAATGACAAGCACAAGGACAAGTCCCTCCATTGCTGCATCTGCTGGTGCAACCACAACTCCCACATCCCCGAGTCCCCTTCAAGGACTCGGGGTGGCGACTCCACAGATTGTCCAGCCCTCTTCTGGGGCTGCGACTCCTGATACTGCGCCTCAAGCTCATCCGGCTCCTGTGAAGCCGACTCCTGCAACCTCTCCAAACATCAAGATCAAGTCATCTACTGACTACAGCCGACTTCGGGTGGCAGATAACATGTCATTTTCTGAAGCCTATGCTGAAGCAGTCGACTTGAACGATCAATCTACTAGGATGAAGGATGATGAGCAAGCGGCTCTTAGATCTCTTCATATGATTCACAATGTAAGCTCTTTGACTTGTACCTTTTACGCTTTTCTACCGTCATCCTATCCCAGTAGCCCCCAAGCACCTGTCTGTGGTGACTTGTGACTAGGATAGGTGCTTTACTTTGAAATTGAACTCAACTGCTTTATAAAAAAATTTGCACATTCTAGCCCCCAAGCACTGAGTCCTTAGCTCTACTAGGACTCGGGGCTGCTGATTAGCTATCTGTCGGGTCCTTAGACCAAAAACTTTTCCACGAGTAGCCCCCAAGTGCCGAGTTGTCAGCCTGCGATGACTTGGAGCTACAAATACATGTAATCTACTCATACTTAACTTGAAGAAAAAATTCTGATCTACCAGTAGCCCCCAAGCGCCAAGTTGTTAACTTGTGATGACTTGGAGCTGATGACTTGTCGACTAGGACCCATGCCTGCTTTGCTGTTAGGAAAAAATTGACTCCTGAGTAGCCCCCAAGCGCCAAGTTGTTAACTTGTGACGACTTGGAGCTCATGAGTTCTCTACTTGACTTGTGAAGCTTACTTGTGCTCTATGACTTGTCCATTCTGACTTGCAAAAATCTGACTTGTGATTGCAGTGCGTTATCTCCAAGATGAAGAGAGACATGAAAGAGCTTGAGGACCAGGCCGCTGCTAGTGCCAGGTCTGCCATAGCTGAAAAAGAACACTCCCTTCAGCTTGAGAAGGATCTGAAGGCTTTATCTGCTCAACTGGAGCAAGTGAAGAAAGAGTCGGCTGATGCCAAAAAGGTTGCCCAAAAGGCACACAATGACCTAAAGGCTGTCTTCGACACTTGCCGCAAAGGCATTGGGGCCATGTGCCAACACATATTTGGTTAGTTTATAACTTTTGCTTGCTTCCTTTTTGCACCTTTCTGAACTGCTTTTAGACTGACGATACTTGATTTCTTTTCTACAGGGGCTGACTCCCCAAACTTAAGCTGCCCACTAGCAAGCAACTGTCTGAGATGCTTGACCACTGCCATGGGCTGCAAGAGGGAGCCCGCGCAGTGGTGAGATATCTGAACCATAAGGGCAAGTGCCCCAAAGAGCCTGAACGTCTGGTGGATGAGTTGTCTAGGGCACCAGGTTACATGCGGCTGTGGAAACAATCTTCATTGAGGAGAGCCTCCATCAGGATCTTTAAGAAAGGGCCCACCATGTCGAGTCCCCAAACTGCAAATGGCCAAGTGATAGGGATGGTTCTGAGTTCTTTAGCTGGCACGTGGTCTTGCCTTGCGTACCTTTGACATCCATCACAGACTCGAACTATCCTTTCTGCATCCAAATGTGCTGTCAACCAAAAGAACCCGTGTCTGAAAGCTTTTGACACCAAGGATCTAGTGGATGCATGATGACCACAATCTCCTGCGTGAATCTCTTGCAATATTTGCTTGCCCTCTTCTGGAGACACACATCTCTGGTAGACTCCAGTAACGCTTCTTCTGTACAACTCGCCGTCAATGACTGTATAGGACTTGCATCGCCTGATGAGTTGCTTTCGCTTGACCTCATCCTTTGGGAGTTCACCCCGCAGGAGATAGGCTAGGTAGGGCTCTGTCCACGTTGGGATTGCTCGTACTGCTGCAACAAGTGCCGACTCTGGGTCTGGAAAAGCTAACTCCTCCTCTGTGGGCAGCTTGACTGAAGGATGATGAAGCTCGTCCAAAAACACATTTGGTGGTACTTTCTCTCGATGAGAGCCGAGTCGTGATAACGCATCAGCAGCCTCGTTCTTGCGCCTGTCAATATGCTCCACTTGATAACCAGAAAAGAACCCGGCTATCTGTTCGACTGCTCTTCTATAAGCCGCCATGTTTGCATCCTTCGAGTCCCATGTTCCAGACACTTGCTGAGCTACGAGATCCGAGTCTCCAAAGCACCTGATACGCTTGATGTTCATCTCCTTGGCCAAATGCAGGCCATGTAGCAAAGCCTCATACTCTGCCATGTTGTTTGTACAGTCAAAGTGTAACTGAAGGACGTATGCTAACTTATCTCCCTTAGGCGATGTTAACACCACGCCGGCTCCTGAGCCTTCTAGCTGTCTGGACCCATCAAAGTGCATTGTCCAATATTTGGTGCAAGGGGTACTTGGTGAAGATGTAAAATCTGTCCAATCATTGACAAAATCAACCAAAGCTTGAGATTTGATCGCTGTCCTTGGCTCATATGTGATATGATAAGGACCCAACTCAATTGCCCACTTGGCGACTCGCCCTGTTGCCTCTCTGTTGCGTATAATATCTGCCAGCGGTGCTGAACTCACCACTTTAATTGGATGCTCTTGGAAATAATGCTTGAGTTTTCTACTTGCAAGAAAAACTCCATAGACCAACTTCTGCCACTGTGGGTACCTTTGCTTTGACTCTGTGAGGACTTCACTGATGTAGTAGACAGGTCTCTGCACTGGGTACTCCTTTCCTTCCTCTGCACGCTCCACAACTACTATTGCACTGACAACTCTCTCGTTGGCAGCTACATATAATAGCATGGGCTCCTTATCTGTAGGAGCTGCAAGCACTGGTGCTGTTGACAAAGTTTTCTTCAACTCCTCAAAAGCATGGTCAGCTTCTTCATCCCATAGGAATTTATCTGACTTCTTCAGGAGTCGGTAGAGAGGACCCGCCTTCTCCCCGAGTCTTGAAATAAACCTGCTTAACGCTGCCACACATCCAGTGAGTTTTTGAACGTCCTTCAGACAAGTCGGCTTCTGCAAGTTATGAATAGCCTTGATTTTCTCTGGATTTGCCTCAATGCCTCTCTCTGAAACGATGAAGCCTAGGAGTTTGCCAGCAGGGACTCCAAAAACACACTTGGTCGGGTTGAGCTTCATCTTGTACTTGCGTAGGTTCTCAAACGTTTCTGTCAGGTCTGCTATCAGAGAGTCGGCCTTTTGAGACTTGACCACTACATCATCCACATAAGCATGAATATTCCTTCCAATCTGTTTCTTGAAACAATTTTGAATACATCTCTGGTATGTAGCTCCTGCGTTCTTGAGCCCAAAGGGCATTGTTGTGTAACAAAATGCTCCAAAGGGCGTGATGAAGGACGTTTTCAACTCATCCTCTATGTTGAGTCTGATCTGATGGTACCCTGAATATGCATCCAAGAAACAAAGCAACTCTGACCCCGCTGTGGAGTCAATGATCTGGTCTATGCGAGGTAGTGCGAACGGGTCCTTAGGGCAATGCTTGTTTAGGCCTGTGAAGTCGATGCACATACGTAACTCTCCTGTCTTCTTTGGCACTAACACTGGATTGGCCACCCACTCTGGGTGAAAGACCTCCTTGATGAACTCGGCTGCGAGGAGCCGAGCCACCTCTTCTCCTATGGCTTTCCTCCTGTCATCATGAAACTTGCGCAGACCCTGCTTAACTGGTCTTGCATTAGGATTAACATGTAAGCTGTGCTCGGCGAGTTCTCTCGGGACTCCTGGCATGTCAGATGGCTTCCACGCAAAGACGTCCCGATTCTCACGGATGAACTCGACGAGCGCGCTTTCCTATTTATCAGAGAGGTGCGCCCCAATAGTGAACTGCTTGGAAGAGTCCCCAGGGGTAAAGTCGACTTGCTTTGTGTCCTGAGCTGACTTGAATTTCATCTTCTCCTCTGTGGCCGGCTTCTTAAGGACCGAGTTGTCCTCCGGGTCCACGTTTGCCTTGTAAAACTTTAGCTCCTCTTGAGCACAAGCTGTCTCAGCCATAGCTGAATCACCTAACTCGCACTCCAATGCCATCTGTTTGCTGCCATTAACTGTAATGACTCCTGCTGGACCTGGCATCTTGAGCTTCAAGTAAACATAACATGGTCTGGCCATAAATTTAAAGTATGCCGGTCGACCAAAGAGAGCATGATATGGACTCTTAAGATCCACTACCTCAAAAGGCATAATCTCTGAACGAAAATTCTCCACTGTGCCAAAAGCAACCTCAAGATAAATCTTACCAATAGGTTTGGCCGACTTCCCTGGTACTATCCCATGGAAAACTGTCTCTGTTGGAATTAGCTGTCTATCTTGCAGCTGCATCCTCTTGAATGTGTCGTAATATAAGATGTTGATACTGCTTCCACCATCCATGAGCACTTTGTTCAATGTATAGCCCCCAACTTGAGGTGCCACTACCAAGGCTAGCTGCCCTGGCTCGTCGAATCTTGCTGGATGATCTGCCCGACTCCATGTGATGGTTTGCTCTGACCACCTGAGCCATTGTGGAAGGGCCGGCTCTACTGCATTAACTGCTCTAACTTTCAACTTCTTGGAACGCTTGGACGTACTAGTTGTGAAGACATGGTAACTGCCACGACTCGGGTTTGGCTGCCGAGTTGTGACATAGTACTGCCCACTGCCATCATGAAGCTGCTTCGGGTTTTGCTGGAACCCGCCCTACTGATTACCTCCTCCTTGAGGTTGGTTTGGGTTATTGCCGGCTCCTCCACCGTTATTGCCGGGTCCTCCGGCTCCATTGTTTCCTCTATAGCCACCATTGTTGTTACCTCCTCCTGGCCCTTGGAACCTGGCGCGCTGCAAATCCACGCACTGTCCCAAGGTATGACCGCATCTACCGTTCTTGGCATGTTTAGGGCATGGAATCCTCAGGACCTCCTCTGTGCTTGGAGTACGGCCTTGGTATCCACCGGAATTATTGTCCTTGCGTCTGACTCCAGTGTTTGTGTTGGCCACTAGGTCAGAGTTGTCTCCATACGGCCGCTTGCCACCTCCTTGATTCTGGTTTTGATTCTGGTTCTGACTCTGACCATTGCCACTTTGTCCTTTGGTCCCTTCCTCCTGATCCTTTGTTTTGTCTGTGGCAGCGTGCTTATTAGCACCTGCCATGATCTCACCAATCGTAAGGGGAATACCTTGATTCAGGCTCTCCTTCATACGACCTAGTTTCCAACTCAAGGGATTGTAACTACAATTTCTCTCCATCGCCATTAACACTGAAACTGGTGGGAGTCCTTGTGAGGAGTTAATGATCTCTGAGACTCGCTTCATCCAGTGCCTTGCTGACTCGCCCTTCCTCTGGACACACCGCTCCAGGTCCTCGATGGTGCTGAGCTTCTTGCATGTGCCTTGGAAATTCTGAATAAAAGCCGCCTTCAATTGCTCCCAAGAGTTGATTGACCTGGGAGGCAAATTACGCATCCAAACCTTGGCTGCTCCCTCCATCATAAGATACATGAATTTGGCACACAGATTACCTGTGGCATTGCGAATACTCATCGCCATCTCGTATGTACCCAACCAAGAGGTCGGGTCCATATTGGGCTCATAGTTTGGAACCTTGCGCGGCTCCTTGAAACTGCTGGGGAAGGACTCGGACCTGATGGCATCAGATAAACATTCTGGTCCTGTTAACGCTGGGGAAGCACCAGGGGAAGTCACCTCCTCGTGCACCCGGGTTGGCTGAGGCGGGTTGTGTGCACCCACTAACGCTCTGTCCCTCTCTGCCTCCCGAGCTCTTGCTGCTTCTCTCTCTCGTCGTTGCCTTGCTTCATCAACCACTAGCTGAGCTTGTGAAGCAGTTGGTATGTTTGCACGATTCCTCACTAGTTCACGACGCCTTGCACTCGTAGAGTTTGCCGGGTTGGACTCGCCGTGCCGACTCCTCGTACCTGAGTTAAAGGGTGTTGAATGTAGTCTACTTGCATCTGGAAAAGTTGGATACAAAGCTTGCTGAGTTAGAGCTGTCTTCAGCAACTCGATAGCATCACGAGTCTCCTGACCCGCTGGTCCCTCTGGTACCAAGATATTCTCCAATCTCAGAGTCGCCGCATGAACGTTGTCCATAGGATTAGTGAAGGGGTCGCAGCATAGAAAACAAAAATTTTCCTACGCAGCAAGCGGAATAAACCCCAAGGATCTAGATCTATTAGACGAAGGTAGCGAAGATGAGATCCAATCTCTTACCCTTGAAGATCAACAAACGCGTTTTGTCGGTGCAGGGGTTGGCTAGTCGATCCCCGCAACTAGACTCATCTAGTCGCGAGGAGATGTATTTCCTCGAAGTCCAATTCGACGAGGCGCCACAAGGGGCAGCACCTCCGCGGTATCCACACGTACGGCTCGATGTAGATCTCCTCCTTCTTGATCCCGCAAGCAAGGTGGAGATGGCTAGATGGATCTCGGCACCACGACGGTTGCGGTGGCGTTGATGGTGTAGTCTCCACGAGCAGGGCTTCGCCAAGCCAAGCAAGAGGAGAGGGAGAGGAGGAGGTGCAGCAGCAGCCCTACATCTAGGGGTGGTGCGGCAAGGCCATGGAGGTGGTGGTGGCGGCAGCCCTCCGGGGAGAGAGGTGGCGCCATGAGGAGGTAGTGCGGCAAGGGAGGGGGGGGTGTGGCGGCTAGGGCACCAAGGGGAGCACACATCGGGTGCGGCAGCCCTTCCCCTGCCCCTCCTTATATAGGAGGCCAGGGGGGCTGCGCCCCTCTCCCTTCTAGGGCCGGCGGCTGGGGGGGCTTGGCCCCCAAGTTAACCCCTTAGGGTTTTTGGGGCGCCCCCCCTCTTTTGGGCCCCTTTGACCAACTTGGCCCATGTGGGTCTAGGGCTGGTGCGGCCAGCCCACTAGGGTTGCTGCACCACCCTTTGGCCCATGTGGGTCCATACAATATGGGCCCCACTTCTAGACTCTTCTAGAACCTTCTGGAACCTTCCGGTACCCCGCTGAAATATTCCGGAACTTTTCCGATACCTCCGGAAACCACTTTCCTTATATGAATCTTATTCTCCGGACCACTCCGGAACTCCTCGTGATGTCCGGGATCCCATCCAAGACTCCGAATCACCATTCGCTCATTCCATCAAATTATCTCATCGCTAACTCTAGCTACATCGGAGCGTTAAGTGTGTGACCCTACGGGTTCGAGAACATGCAGACATGATCATATCAATAATCAATAGCGGGACCGGGATGCCCATATTGACTCCCACATATTCAACGAAGTTCTTTATCGATTGAACCACGATGCCGGAGATCCTTAATCTCATATACGATTCCCTTTGTCTCACCGATATTTAATTTGCCCGAGATATGATCGTCGATATCTCCATATCTAGTTTAATCTCGTTACCTGGCAAATTCTCTTTACTCGTCCATAATATAGGATCACCGTGATTACCACTTAATCACATGGTTGCAACCTTTCTGATGCTATATTACCGAGAGGGCCCAGAGATATCTTTTCCGTCACAAGGAAGGACAAATCCCAGTCTTGATTCATGTCACCCAACAAATACCATCGGAGATACCTGAAAGCCACCTTTATAATCACCCAGTTACGAAGTGACGTTTGATGTCCACAAAGTATTCCTCCGGTAAACGGGAGTGACATAATCTCATGGTCTAAGGAAACTATACTTGGCATACTAAAAGTGTTGGCAATAAAACTGTTGTGACACGATCAATTGCAACTCTTTATTATCGGGTCTTGTCCATCACATCATTACTCCTAATGATATGACTCCATTATCAAGTGACTATAACAAGTCCATGGTTAGGAAACTCTAACCATCTCTTGACTAACGAACTAGTCCAGTAGAGGCTTACTAGGGACACCTGGTGTTTATATTCCACACATGTATTATGTTTCCATTTAATACAATTATAGCATGGATAATAAACCATTATCATAAACATGAATATGCTAATAAACCATTTTATTATTGCCTCTAGGGCATATTCCCAACAGTCTCCCACTTGCACTAGAGTCAATAATCTAGTTTACATTTTCTCGATCCAACACTCATGGTGTCTAACACTCATGGAGTCTCAGTGCTGATCATGTTTGCTCGTGGAAGAGGTTCTGTCCGTGTTCTGTACTATACAGTTCTTTATGTTCTTTGCAAAACGTCAACGTCACCTAATTTGACATTACTTTATCATCTCATGATAAACCTATTATCATCACATGATAATTCTCATCATCACATGATGAATATAATATATTTGGTTAGAGAGTGAGATTTTCGTTTCCCTTTTATGCCTACATGACGTATGATCAGTCAAGAGAACTTTCACATAGCATGTGCACCCGGAACTCACTCAGTCTTGAAACAAAAATTTCTCAAACCATAATATTATATCTTTTAATCCTTGAATTAATCATATACTCCTATATGTTGTAGACTCACAAATCGACAGTGCTATCATGTCACTTCGATATTTTCGATCATGCTTTCGCTGCGCTTCTGCTATCATGAGATCCCCAATCTAGTTTGGTTTTATGACTTCAACCAAGTCTACCAATCTCTAGATTCTATTATCTCAACTCCATGAAAAATGACTCCTCATTTAACATGTTCTTCTAACCAAGAACTTGGGTCACATATCGTCAAATACAAACACATGGTTCTTATATGTTTAGTCCTATGAACGATTCATAGCGAATTCTAACATATCCTCCAACCATCATTTTGTACTGAGTTATCAACTCAATGTTTCACCTATTTCTCACAAGCAGATGAACCTTTCTTCTCTTGTTTTATTTTGAACTCCTTCAAAATCTTACTTAGGTTAAACATCATGACATAATGCTTTATCAAACATATCTATCCTCTATAGATACATCTATCGCCATAGATATTTGACATTCAATTTCTAACTTCACAAGTTATACGTTGGTTCCTGAATTGCTTATTTACAACATTAATGAAATCTCCATTTCACTTCAAACAAGATGTTGTAAACTCCCACTCAAATATACACCATACACATATTAAATTGTGAAACCACTTTGGCTCCCACTCAGAAATATGCTATCATTATATTTGACCATGATTTAACTAGCTCCCACTCAAACATATGTCACCACATATTTTGATCTTGGAAAATAGTTTCTGCTCTAACTTAATATATGTCACCACATATTTTAATTAGATCACACTCAGTTTCTTATGCACTTTCTCGATACTTTGGACACTTCCAAAATTCTTAATTAACTTTTAAATCGAGAACTCATATACGAACACTAGTACTCTACTAGCTTTAAGTTTTATTTATTCTCTACAAAACACCTTTTGAGGAATAAATATGTGAAACATCACTTTCACAAAATCAAGCAACAATTACTTTGTGATTTAAACTTAACATAGGATGACTCTTAGTCATTTTCGTATTTAAGGTTTCTATTTCTTCTTTGTAGTTTCGTAGGTATGTCTTGTTTCTCAAACATGACAAGTAAATCATGAATATTATTTTGTAACCTGACAAAATTTTATATTCTTGAATCCTACTTTTCTTTAGACAAGCTAAACCGAAATTCAATGATCACCATCATCAATTCCTTTATGTGTCAAGTTTTAACCAACATAGCACTTTACATATGTGCCACTTGAAACATAAACAAGCAAGGTTTAGCTTTTCCATTTATTCCAGCAATTCTTTTATCAATGAAACCTTTTCACGATAAATCCACTAAAACATTTAACACAATCAACAATTGATTTGTCCCTTTTAGTCTCTCATTGTGGAATCTCTATTCATAGTCACATATGAATACACTACAACCTTTATTTGCAATAGTTTCTAATTATCTCATAATTAATGAAACCATTGTTTCACATAACTCATATGCGAAATGCAAATCATTAAATAGACCCTTATTTAAAACAGAGTGTTTATCAAATAAATCTAAATGCTATTATCAAACCCCCGAAGTAAAACCCTTCTTTGAGACCACACAATATCAAATAGTGTGTGATTACAATATCTTAGGACATATCAAACGCCTTTGAAATATTCTAAACATTGTAATTTGTGATAACACTTCTCACAAGTCCGCATACTAACATATAACTCAAATATTTTGTCTCTTTTGATCAAATCATAAAGACTCAATTTTCTTGTTAACTTAATATCCTAAACTCCAGAAATTTATTTGATCTCATCAAATATCATAACTCGAATAAATACACCTATTTAATCATTTATGATGGAGTACACAAAATAATGACATCTAACATTTGCTGAAAATACAACCAACACTTGTGTTTATTTTCGGCAATTCATGGCACTCTTCCAAAGGGTGGCATTTTAGTCATACTCCTTACAATAAGGCGCATTGATAAAACATCAAAATGTTTATTCAATCTTTAGCACGACTAAAACAATTGTCATTATTAAGTTTTGAATATTTTAGTATGTCTTTTATTTTATAAATGTTTAACCAATTTATTATCTAGATTATAATAAGAATAATACACTTATAATCGAAAACTTGTGATTTCCAAAAAGGATTATTCATGAAAATAGAACAACCATTGTCTTTAACATGAATAACCGTCTCACATAAGCAAGACACACTAATTAAAATCACACTTAATTCGATTACAACACTTATTCAAATCCTCTAATCCAAAATGATAAATGTAGAGACAGATCGTTGCCAGCATCAACTCCTTGATTGCCACTATTCCACAACGTCTTCCCATATCCTTTATGCAAATCTCAAGCAGCAGGTTCTGTTTTCATAAAACAGAATGAGTATCAAATACTTATCGGAACCGCCACAACTGCAATTTGGACTTAAACACTTATAACATGTATATCAATATATACTTTCTGCCTTGTCAACTTCTCTTGCTATGGGTTCCACTTTGACATGACGCAGCCGAGACACAAACTCACAGAAAGTGATCAAATCCCTTCCCATGACCTAGTCTCCGACACAATTCTTGAAGCTGGGGAGAAGCTAGCGTATCACCCCACTATCGCGAAACCGTCATTCATCTCGTGGTTCCAAACAAGCACTAGACGATGATGTATCTTATGCATTATCCTCAGGTGTTGTTCCAAGCAAGTGTTCTCTTCCATCTTGAGTGAAAGAAAACCGTTCAGACATTCGAACCTTACAATTCTAACTTGTGCTGAAAAACTATTTTTCAGCTTATCAACAATCTCCATTGCAATCAAGTTCTTGAATTGTCTTCTTAGATCAGAATTCATGAAGGTGCACATCATCCACTTGACTTTCAAGTAGGTGGTTCAAAACCACTCCATGTACTCTTCATCGCTTGCAGAAAAATTTGGGTTTATCTCCTATTGGTTCTTCTAGCACGTAGAGCTGAGCATGGGTGTTTAGGACTTCTTTCAAACGCAGGTACCACTTAACAAAATGACCCATCGAGACGCAGTATTCAGCAACGAACTGACTACCGTAGTCGACCATGATCTACAAGGATTTTTGCAAAGACATCTGGACTTTTGTTTATGATAATTTCAGTTCATCTTAATGAACTCCCACTAAACTCAACATCTCTCTGGTTGTTTAGTGACACACGATCCAAATCCACTACACCACAACCGATCATCACGTGAGATGATGTAGCTTCAAAGGTGACATCACCATGTTGATCATATCATCCATATGACTCGTGTTTAGCCTTTCGGCTCTTGTGTTCCGAGGCCATGTCTGTACATGCTAGGCTCGTCAAGGAAACCGTAGTATTTTCGCGTGTGTAAATCTGGCTTACACCCGTTGTATGTGAACGTTGAATCTATCACACCCGATCATCACGTGGTGCTTCGAAACGAAGATCTTTGGCAACGGTGCATACTAGGGAAGAACACATCTTGATATTAACGAGAGAGATCACCTTATCATGCTACCGTCGCGATCACATCTAAGCATAACAATAAGGTGCATAAAGGATTAACATCACATGCAATTCATAATTGTGATATGATATGGCCTTTCTTCTTATGCTTTTTGATCACCATCTTCAAAGCACCGGCAAGATCTCCATCTCCGGCATGATCTCCATCATCGTGGCGCCATCACCATGGTTGTCCACCAACTATTGCAACTACAACTAATGCTACTCTTAGCAATAAAGTAAAGCAATTACATGGTGATTCAATGACACGCAGGTCATATAAAATAAAAGACAACCATATGGCTCCAGCCGGTTGCCGTACTCGTCGACATGCAAGTCGCGAAAGATTACAAACATGATCACTGCATACATTATCACAAATCACATATTGGCCATACCACATCACATGACCCCCTCTGCAAAAACAAGTTAGACGTCCTCTACTTTGTTTATGCAATTTTTTACGTGGCTTGGGTCAACGAGATAGAACCGTTCTACTCTACGCAAAACCACAACGGTGATATAGTAGTTTGCTTATTTACTCATCCTTTTGAAAGGCCTTCATTGAAAATTGCATCTTCACTAAAGCAAGAGAAACAGACACCCGCCAGCCACTTATGCAAAACAAGTTGCATGTCAGTCGTGGAACCGGTCTCTCGTGCGTGGACGAGTAAGGTTGGTCCGGGCCGCTTCATCTCACAATACCGCAAAGACGCAAAGTGCACGCGAGAAGGTAGCAACATAANGTGCTTCATGTCTTATGTGATATGCAAAAGTATAAAGAGGTAGAAAGTGACATCATAAAACTGAAACTTTTCCCTTTCTCTTTGAGAGGGAGAGCAAAAGAATGGTTATTGTCTTTGCCTAAAAATAGCATTGATTCTTGGATTAAATGCAAAGATGCTTTTTATTGGAAAATATTATCCACCTGCTAAAATCATACAACTAAGGAGTAACATTATGAACTTTAGACAATTTTATAATGAACATGTTGCTCAACAACGGTGATATAATAGTTGCTTATTTACTCATCCTTTTGAAAGGCCTTCCATTGAAAATTGCATCTTCACTAAAGCAAGAGAAACAGACACCCGCCAGCCACTTATGCAAAACAAGTTGCATGTCAGTCGTGGAACTGGTCTCTCGTGCGTGGACGAGTAAGGTTGGTCCGGGCCGCTTCATCTCACAATACCGCAAAGACGCAAAGTGCACGCGAGAAGGTAGCAACATAAAATATCAACGCCCACAACACTTGTGTTCTAATCGCACCAACATCTACGAATAGATCTAGGCTCTGATACCACTGATGGGGTCGTTGCATAGAAAACAAAAATTTTCCTACGAAACAAGCGGAAGAAACCCCAAGGATCTAGATCTATTAGACGAAGGTAGCGAAGGTGAGATCCAATCTCTTACCCTTGAAGATCAACAAACGCGTTTTGTCGGTGCAGGGGTTGGCTAGTCGATCCCCGCAACTAGACTCATCTAGTCGCGAGGAGATGTATTTCCTCGAAGTCCAATCCGACGAAGTGCCACAAGGGGTAGCACCTCCGCGGTATCCACACGTACGGCTCGATGTAGATCTCCTCCTTCTTGATCCCGCAAGCAAGGTGGAGATGGCTAGATGGATCTCGGCACCACGACGGTTGTGGTGGCGTTGATGGTGTAGTCTCCACGAGCAGGGCTTCGCCAAGCCAAGCAAGAGGAGAGGGAGAGGAGGGCATGGTGCAGCAGCAGCCCTACATCTAGGGGTGGTGCGGCAAGGCCATGGAGGTGGTGGTGGCGGCAGCCCTCCGGGGAGAGAGGTGGCGCCATGGGGAGGTGAAGGAGGCGGCGGCTAGGGCGCCAAGGGAGGGGTGCGGCTAAGGCAGCCAAGGCAAAGGTGTGCCGCACCCCCTCCCCTCTCCTCCTTATATAGTGGGCGGCTAGGGTTTGGGGAGGGCTGGCCGGCCCCCCCTTTCCTTGGCCCCCAAGTTGGGGCGCCCCCACTTGGGCCCCTTGGCCTTTGCTTGGCCGGCTAGGCCCATGTGGGCTTTAGGGTGGTGCGCACCCCACATGGTTGCTGCACCCCCTTTGGCCCATGTGGGTCCATACGATATGGGCTCCACTTCTAGACTCTTCTAGAACCTTCCGGAACCTTCCGGTACCCCGCTGAAATATTCCGGAACTTTTCCGATACCTCCGGAAACCACTTTCCTTATATGAATCTTATTCTCCGGACCACTCCGGAACTCCTCGTGACGTCCGGGATCCCATCCGAGACTCCGAATCAATATTCGTTCATCAATTATCTCATCACTAACCCTAGCTACATTGGAGCGTTAAGTGTGTGACCCTACGGGTTCGAGAACATGTAGACATGATCATATCAATAATCAATAGCGGGACCGGGATGCCCATATTGACTCCTACATATTCAACGAAGTTCTTTATCGATTGAACCACGATGCCGGAGATTCTTAATCTCATATACGATTCCCTTTGTCTCACCGATATTTAATTTGCCCGAGACTTGATCGACGATATCTCCATATCTGGTTCAATCTCGTTACCTGGCAAATTCTCTTTACTCGTCCATAATATAGGATCTCCGTGATTAACACTTAATCACATGGTTGCAACCTTTTCTGATGCTATATTACCGAGAGGGCCCAGAGATATCTTTTCCGTCACAAGGAAGGACAAATCCCAGTCTTGATTCATGTCACCCAACAAATACCATCGGAGATACCTGAAAGCCACCTTTATAATCACCCAGTTACGAAGTGACGTTTGATGTCCACAAAGTATTCCTCCGGTAAACGGGAGTGACATAATCTCATGGTCTAAGGAAACTATACTTGGCATACTAAAAGTGTTGGCAATGAAACTTGTGTGACACGATCAATTGCAACTCTTTATTATCGGGTCTTGTCCATCACATCATTACTCCTAATGATATGACTCCGTTATCAAGTGACTATAACAAGTCCATGGTTAGGAAACTCTAACCATATCTTGACTAACGAACTAGTCCGGTAGAGGCTTACTAGGGACACCTGTTTGTTTATATTCCACACATGTATTATGTTTCCAATTAATACAATTATAGCATGGATAATAAACTATTATCATAAACATGAATATGCTAATAAACCATTTTATTATTGCCTCTAGGGCATATTCCCAACAGTCTCCCACTTGCACTAGAGTCAATAATCTAGTTTACATTTTCTCGATCCAACACTCATGGTGTCTAACACTCATGGAGTCTCAGTGCTGATCATGTTTGCTCGTGGAAGAGGTTCTGTCCGTGTTCTGTACTATACAGTTCTTTATGTTCTTTGCAAAACTTCAATGTCACCTAATTTGACATTACTTTATCATCTCATGATAAACCTATTATCATCACATGATAATTCACATCATCACATGATGAATATAATATATTTGGTTAGAGAGTGAGATTTTCGTTTCCCATTTATGCCTGCATGACGTATGATCAGTCAAGAGGACTTTCACATAGCATGTGCAACCGGAACTCACTCAGTCTTGAAATAAAATTTCTCAAACCACAATATTATATCTTTTAATCCTTGAATTAATCATATACTCCTATATGTTGCAGACTCACAAATCAACAGTGCAATCATGTCACTTCGATATTTTCGATCATGCTTTCGCTGCGCTTCTGCTATTATGAGATTTCCAATCTAGTTTGGTTTTATGACTTCAACCAAGTCTACCAATCTCTAGATCTCAACTCCATGAAAAATGACTCCTCATTTAACATGTTCTTCTAACCAAGAACTTGGGTCACATATCGTCAAATACAAACACATGGTTCTTATATGTTATAGACCTATGAACAGTTCATAGCGAATTCTAACATATCCTCCAACCATCATTTTTGTACTGAGTTATCAACTCAATGTTTCACCTATTTTTCACAAGCAGATGAACCTTTCTTCTCTTGTTTTATTTTGAACTCCTTTAAATCTTACTTAGGTTAAACATCATGACATAATGCTTATCAAACATATCTATCCTCCATAGATACATCCATCTCCATGGATATTTGACGTTCAAACTAACTTCATAAGTTATACGTTGGTTCCTGACTTATTTACAACATTTATGAAATCTCCATTTCACTCAAACAAGATGTTGTAAACTCCCACTCAAATATACACCATACACATATTAAATTGTGAAACCACTTTGGCTCCCACTCAAAATATGTTATCATTATATTTGACCATGATTTAACTAGCTCCCACTCAAACATATGTCACCACATATTTTGATCTTTGGAAAATAGTTTCTGCTCTAACTTAATATATGTCGCCACATATCTTAATTAGATCACACTTGTGTATTTTCTCGATATTTGGACACCTCCAAAATTCTTAATTAACTATTAATATCGAGAACTCTTTATACAAAATGCCAGTACTTTGCTAGCATAAATCCTTTTGACTTTAAGCACAACTACACCATGTAGTTAACAACATTGAATATGTTAAAGAGCTTTACCTCTTGTGCTTTTGTCCAGTAAGTTTTATTTATTCCTTACAAACCCTTTGAAGAATAAATATGTGAAACAACGCTTTCACAAAATCAAGTAACAATTACTTTGTGATTTAAACTTAAAATAGGATGACTCTCAGTCATTTTCGTATTTAAGGTTTCTATTTCTTCTTTGTAGTTTCGTAGGTATGTCTTGTTTCTCAAACATGACAAGTAAATCATGAATATTATTTTGTAACCTGACAAAATTTTATATTCATGAATCCTACTTTTCTTTAGACAAGCTAAACCGAAATTCAATGATCACCATCATCAATTCCTTTATGTGTCAAGTTTTAACCAACATAGCACTTTACATATGTGCCACTTGATACATAAACAAACAAGGTTTTACCTTTTCCATTTATTCCATCAATTCTTTTATCCATGAAACCTTTTCATGATAAAACCACTAAAACATTTAACACAATCAACAATTGATTTGTCCCTTTTAGTCTCTCATTGTGGAATCTCTATTCATAGTCACATATGAATATACTACAAACTTTATTTGCAATAGTTTCTAATTATCTCATAATTAATGAAACCACTGTTTCACATAACTCATATGTGAAATGCAAATCATTAAATAGATCCTTATTTCTAAACAGAGTGTTTATCAAATAAATCTAAATGCTATTATTAAACCCCCGAAATAAAACCCTTCTTTGAGACCACACAATATCAAATAGTGTGTGATTACAATATCTTAGGACATATCAAACTCCTTGAAATATTCTAAACATTGTAATTTGTGATAACACTTCTCACAAGTCCGCATACTAACATATAACTCAAATATTTTGTCTCTTTTGATCAATCATAAAGACTCAATTTTCTTGTTAACTTAATATCCTAAACTCCAGAAATTTATTGATCTCATCAAATATCATAACTCGAATAAATACACCTATTTAATCTATGATGGAGTACACAAATAATGACATCTAACATTTGCTGAAAATACAACCAACACTTGTGTTTATTTTCGGCAACTCCTGTCACTCTTCCAAAGGGTGGCATTTTTAGTCATACTCCTTACAATAAGGCGTATTGATAAAACATCAAAATGTTTATTCAATCTTTAGCACGACTAAAACAATTGTCATTATTAAGTTTTGGATATTTTAGTATGTCACATATTTTATAAATGTTCAACCAATTTATCATCTAGATTATAATAAGAATAATACACTTATAATCGAAAACTTTGTGATTTCCAAGAAGGATCACTCATGAAAATAGAACAACCATTGTCTTTAACATGAATAACCGTCTCACATAAGCAAGACACACTAATTAAAATCACACTTAATTCGATTACAAAACTTATTCAAATCCTCTAATCCAAATGATAAATGTAGAGACAGATCGTTGCCAGCATCAACTCCTTGATTGCCACTATTCTGCAACGTCTTCCCATATCCTTTATGCAAATCTCAAGCAGCAGGTTCTGTTTCATAAAACAGAATGAGTATCAAATACTTATTGAAACCGCCACAATTGCAATTTGGACTTAAACACTTATAACTTGTATATCAATATATACTTTCTGCATTGTTAACTTCTCTTGCTATGGGTTCCACTTTGACAGGACGCAGCGAGACACAAACTCATAGAAAGTGATCAAATCCCTTCCAATGACCTAGTCTCCGACATAATTCTTGAAGCTGGGGAGAAGCTAGCGTATCACCCCACCTATCGCGAAACCGTCATTCATCTCGTGATTCCAAACAAGCACTAGACGATGATGTATTCTCATGCATTATCCTCAGGTGTTGTTCCAAGCAAGTGTTCTCTTCCATCTTGAGTGAAAGAAAACCGTTCCGACATTCGAACCTTACAATTCTAACTTGTGCTGAAAAACTATTTTTCAGCTCATCAACAATCTCCATTGCAATCAAGTTCTTGAATTGTCTACTTAGGTCAGAATTCATGAAGGTGCACATCATCCACTTGACTTTCAAGTAGGTGGTTCAAAACCACTCCATGTACTCTTCATCGCTTGCAGAAATATTTGGGTTTATCTCCTATTGGTTCTTCTAGCACGTAGAGCTGAGCATTGGTTGTAGGACTTCTTTCAGACGCAGGTACTA